>VYXB01008791.1:40997-220975 GCA_013397135.1 Pachyramphus minor
TATATAGGTTAGATATTAGGAAGAAATTCTTTACAGAGAGGGTAATCAGGCCTTGGATTGGGCTGTCCAGGGAAGTGGTGGATTCTCCCTCCCTGGAAGTTTTTTAGATGAGACTGGATGTGGCACTCAGTGCCACAGGCTAGTAACCATGGTGGTGTTGGATCAAGGGTTGGACTTGATGATCTCAGAGATCTTTTCTAACCTGGTTGATTCTATGATTCTATGATTCTATGAATATGCATCAGTGCTAGATGTGTTTCTAGATGGAAATTCTGTGATTTAATCCTCCTCTGTGAAATCAATACATTTCCTAAACAGGGGAGCTGGTACATAAATAATATTGTCAGGTACTTCTAAGTAATTAGTCATACAAATCTGAAGTCTACATCTGCATTTGAAAAAATATAGGCCTGCACTGTCATAGTATCATACATGTGATCAGTGTTTGTTTTCGTCTACATTTACTTTGAAGAATTTTTTGGGTATACCTGTCTCTCTGCACAAAAGGGCTAAAAGATCAAGCAGGTCAAACATTCTACAGGTTCTTTTCTGTGTTTAATATTTATTTCCTCTTTAACAGGTGATTTGTATATTGGAGGAGTGGCCAAAGAAATGTTTAAGTCCTTGCCAAAACTGGTGCATGCAAAGGAGGGATTCCAAGGCTGTCTTGCATCAGTTGACTTGAATGGACGGCTCCCTGATCTAATCTCAGATGCTCTCTTCTGCAATGGGCAGATAGAAAGAGGATGTGAAGGTATTAAATATTCTGATTTTTTTTATATCATAGTGAAAGTATTGTGCGAATCCTGAAGTGTTTTGTTGATATGTATACTGCATACATCAAGAGACTATATTCTGCCTGCTTCTAATTGAACTTGCTCGACCCTGCATTTCTTTAGTATTATGGAGACAAGTGTCTTCCTCCCCTACAGTACAGAGATTGATCTGAGACTATGAGTTAACTGCATAATGTTTAATGTAGCTTCTATACTTCCAGTGTCAAGATATTTTGCATGTATTTTGTTTACTTCTGATGTATTTTCATTAATGATAGAAACTATACCAATTAGCTTCGATGAAGTTCTTTATATCTTCATAACACTTAGGCATTAGTTAATGCTGAGACGTTGGCTAACCGATTCCATTTTTAAAGCAGACAGTTTGAGTTGATTAATTCAAGGCTCATTTATGAAGCCATTTAAGACCAATCTTATATATTGAGTATTTTTGCTCCCCCTGAAATTAGAATTGTCATGAGCCTTTCTATCTGAAATCAGTAACAGACAAATATGTTTTATCTCACATTTTTATGTCTCTTTTGACTCATCTGGAATACCATGGAATTTAAGTGAGGACAAAATTAGAAGAGGTGTATTTCCAATTCAGGGGTGTCAATCTCTAGCTATTTTTCCAGCTGTCTTCTGATCCCACATTATTTTTACTATGATTTATGGAATAATTTGAATACATTTTCTGTCACTGTATATCTACTTTATTCATATAATTCTGGATTTTGTGTCTATGTTCAGTTTTATGTGTTCTCCCCTCTCTTAAGTGCCATTCTTCTCTTGACAGAAAGATGTTTAAATGGTGTTGTAAAATTAATTTCAAGTTGGAATCTTGATGATTTTGGTATAAAGTTTGTTAAGTTTGACAATTAACATTGTAAAAAATCCAGGCAAATCTCAGGGGGTTTCCTCAGGCTTCATGGGATAAAGCTTTCTGATGGATAGATTCTGTCTCCTCTTTTGTTTTGCCTACAGTACATTTGTGAAGGTGAAACTTTTTTGTTCTTTACCTACTACATTTAGTTAGCAGTATAAGTTCTATTTTTAGCACACAGAAACAGACACTAAAGCTACAGAAAAAATAAGATGCAAATTTTACATATTTCTATCAGCAGTGCAAAAGTATGTATAAATTAGTTTGCCACTGAGTGTAGAAAATTAGATTCTGCTTTCTGATGGGTGTTAGCAAGTTCCATGCCCGCACCACCCCTTCAGAGAGTCAAAGTATGCCTTAATTCCATTATGCATTTCATAACTTCTTTTGAAATTATGTAATTTTCTAAATGAATTTTATGTACTTCAAAGAAATATAGCTGCAGGCCTAGTGTGAGAGTTTGCCTTTTAAATCAGTGGCACAAGTCATCTATCAGTGAATTTAATAACACTACCAACAATTAAATAAAGGCCATACAACTATTGTCCTTTTAGATAGAGAGTCAGGGTTTTCCCAAAACCAAAATGATCTGACAGAACAAACTGATCAAACCAGATGTGCTGCCTTATTTCCAGAGAACTGCCTCATCAAAAGTCTTGTGCCCATAGAAGGAAATCTTTAACAGCGTGGAATGAAATATTCCCTTTCAACCTTTCTGCTTAACCTTGCAAGTTAACTCTTCCATCTCACTTGTTTACTTCAAGCCTTTGTGTCTGACCCATCTATCCATCTTTTGTTTGCAGACCATGAATCAGGTGTACAAAAAAATGTTCTGTCACCTCACATATGATTTAAGTCACTTGTGAGTTTAGCTGCCTCCTAGAAAATTCTTGTATGCCTCAAGCTGCTCACACCTCTGCTGCTGTGTACAGCCAGGACTGTCTCCATCTTTCCAGAGCTGAGTGTTTTGCTCCCACTACAGTGGGATGTGTGAAATCTGAAGGCCCCTAAGATGTCAAGTCCAAAGAGCTCAGGACACAGCAGCAGAAGTAATTTCAGAAGTGTTGGTCACTACCACTCTCAGTCCAAAAGAGAGCTGATATATGTCCTTTGTTAAGACATCAGGCTGATGGAAAATCTGGCCTGAGAAGTGAGGCATTTTGATTTGATGTTTTTCAGGTTTATAGGATTGAAATCCCCAGCTTTCTAGTACATATTAAAAAAAAAAAAATATGAAAGATCTTTTTCTATCTTCTGTCAAACTATGAAGTCATAATGCACTACTAATTAATTTTCTCTATTAGATTTTGTGTTTAAAATATTTATATTTCTCAATAACTTTACTGTCATAAGTGCATGAAACATTTTTTTGCAAACTCAGACATGGGATTGGTGTGGCAAATTGTAAGGTTTGCATTTTGAAGCTTCTACCATAGCCAGATAGATATCTCTGTTCTCTACCATTGAATACTGGACATAATTTACACTTGGCTGAATCCACCTTGTTGACAAATTTTCCATGACTAGAAGAGATAGAAACTACCAGCTAGAAACACAAATATGTTAACTAGCTTTTTGAATTGTTAATGGCAGACCCCAAGCCAGGTTGTGTCAACACTGTTTTTCTCTAGTCAAATCTGTTGTACTTTCTTTACACACTTTAAATAAAGCAGAATTATAGAAATTACAATATGATACAAACATAGTTTTTATATATTTAGAAGAAAAATGCACTGTGTGCGTGCATGTGCATATATAATATAATTCATATACTATACAAACTGTATGAACAGTTTCACAATATTAACATACATAAAGATTTTGTTGGTAAGATAAGGAAGTTTTTTGCAATATATATTGCAAAGAAACCCACAAAACAATGTATATGCTACTTTAAAATGCCTTTTATGTTATATATTGCATTAAACCCTCACACAGGACAAATGAGAGACCAAATCCAGTCAACTAAAAATTCTACAGTGAAGACTGAATAATTTAAAATATTTAAATTGAATATTAATAAAAGGATGAGAACTAGAAAATAATATATTACAGTACTTTTACTAAATAGCTTAATTCTGCAATATATATATATTGGAAAATATGGGTCTGTTTTGGTAAATATTGTAGTATTTATCAACATTAAACAGTCCTCCTCTGTTCTTTGAAAAAAAAAAAATCCTACTTTTATTAAAAGAAATGCTTATATGTAAGCTAGCAATTTTTTAATAATGGCTAATACAGGTATACTAAAAGTGCTAAAAATCAATTCAATAAAAAGCAACATACCTTGTTTTGTAACAAGGTTGTATCTGTATTTTTTCTAAATATGTGTGTTTTGACATTTACTTCTTAATGTGCCTACAGGGTCCTGCAGTTTATGTACTTTAAAGTCCTTGTGACTTTTGCTCTACTTTTGCAAAAGATGAGGAAATTCAACATTGCATAACAAAGTGTAAATAAATCCATGAATATATAACATTTAAACACCTACAGATATTTTCACTTCAGCTTTGTAAAGTTTCTGAGTAGCAGAATCTGGTGAGAAAAAATGTGTCTTGTCAGCTACAGGATTCTGTCATTATAATCCCTAGCTCAAGAAAGGGTGATGTAATGCCCAAATGTTTAAACTTCTGGGCTCAAAACTCCAAAGAAAGGGAAATCACTATCTAATGTCTGCCTACTGCAGTAAGTCAGTTATTGTTATTATTATAACAGGAGAAAATAGAACAGTTAATAGCTTTGCCAAAAAATACAGTGTACTGTGCCCTTGTTCTCAGTCACTCTGGTGGCTGTTGAGGCCTCAGTTCTGAGATGTACTTGAGCAGTTCTTCATTTAATGGAAGAGTTAAATGTTAGAATTTAAGTCAGCCATTGAGCTGACTTGAATCGTATTGGTATGGATTTTTCTAAAATACTGGCAAATCAAAAGAAAGTCCCACACTGAGATATTTGAAGAAGCTCTAATGTAAAAGAAGGGTTATGTGGATTTCTCTCTACAGAGTGATTTTTTAATATGTTTATATAATATTTGGACCAGTTTTGCCCTGTCATCAATGACTGGTAGTAGGAGTTTCAAATGGATATTGATGTGTCTCCTCCAAAACAATTTAGGACAATTTTATAATCGCAGAACCAAATCTTTCCTGGTAGTGTCAAGAGTTAGTGTGAAATGTGTGTGTGAGTTTATTGTAAACTGTGGTTCACAGTCTGTATTTCAGTCTTCATTCATCCATCACAAAGAGCCTAGAGAAAAGACAGACCACAGTGGATTATGGTGCTAATTAGTCTTGAATTCAGTGTATCTGAACATGACAAATGGCTAGTCAGGATTCAGCCATGCATTTACTCTGTTAATACATTCATATCTATCCAAGGAAGCAAAAAAAGCCCCACTTTTAATTTTCCTTCATTACATGCCATCAGCTCAATTAACCATTATATTTCTAGTAAGATACTGGCAAATTACTGCTTTCTTATTTTGGCTTGCCTGAAGATTTATGGCTATTAGCATTAATTTGTTTGCATTATATGGCATTTCTTTCTCTCTTTAACAGCAGCATGCACTTTACTCTGAATGTTTTTTTTCTGTGTTTGCTGCCATTTCAATATTGCTTACTAACATTTACTATATTTTGCTTTTTTATTTTGCTGACAAAGTTGCATTGATGAAAGCTGATTTGCAAGGTAGATAGCCCTGTGTGTATTAAACAAGACTGAAACCCCCAATGCACAGTTGGATTTCTGCAATAAATGCTCTGTACATTTCAGAACTAAAGTGTGTTATTTTGTTTCAGATTTTGTCTTTCACACCTCTAAAACAATGGGCTACATGAACCTTCATTTTCCAGCATTGCTTGCATAAAGGCTTTCAGTCTTGAATATGTTTGTATAGTGATTGCTTTAGTGCTTTGATCATTCCTTTTTGAAATTTCTTTATATTTCAGTAGTCTAGTTATGATTCTCTAGAAATAGAGTAGCTTTGTTTTTCATGCATATGTCACATTTTGGCATGCGACTTCATTAGTAGTCTGATTTTCTACATTTCCTCTTTAAAAAGGAACCTGCATGGGATCCCTGAAGCATGTGAATCAGTTCTTGTCAACATTCCTGCCAAAGAATCCCAAACTGCCCTTAATTTCAGACCTAAATGATTTAAAATAATTTGTTGGATTAAAATAATTGTAATAGTGTAGCTTCATTTTATTATTTTTTTTAATTTGTTTTTGCTTTTAATTTTATTATCCAATCTTTCATATCCTGGCATTTAGATTTCTGTGGCATCTGGCCTTGCTGTTTGAAATGTATTTACAGGAAGAAATAATGAAGTTTTTAGAAAACATTTAGCCAGTTAATGGTCTGACATGAGATTAAGAAATAACTCACAACAAAGTTAACATTCCCACTGTACCTGGAATAACTTTGCTTCCGTTTGTGCATTCTTATGTGTTTGACATAGCAATCTTACAACTAAAGCAAACCCACCCTTTTAATGTTACATGCTGCTACAAAATCAGCAAGTTTATGTGTGTTTGACTTGGTAACTCTTTGCTCATATGATTTGAGATGTTGGCAACTAGTTAATGTGATCCAGTGAGAAATACCTTTTTTTGGAAGACAAAGAGCAAGTCCTTTTTTGTATGTTCTTATTAGGCCCCAGCACAACATGCCAAGAGGATTCGTGTGCAAACCAGGGTGTGTGCTTACAGCAGTGGGATGGATTCAGCTGTGACTGTAGCATGACCTCCTTTAGTGGACCATTATGCAATGACCGTAAGTACACAAAAAAATGCCCCTCTGAATCCTTGAGAGCTTAAAGGCAACATTTGAAGCAAGTGCCTGAAGCATTATATTATTATAATATTAGAAATTTAAATGAACTGGTAAACCCTGTGAAAATCTGTAAGGCTTGTGATAAGAACAAAGCTAAAATATACTGTATAAATTTTGGACAACAGGGAGTATGAAACACAGACAGAATTTGGTTTTATTACACTTGATTCTGAGTCTAATATACTTATGGTTACCTGTTTGATATAATTCCTTTCCTGCATAAATATTACAAATGGGGGTTTTTTTCCTGATTGAAGAAATGTTTTACTTTTTGTTATCTTAAGTTATATTATAATTTTGTAGCACTATCATGAGCGCTATAATTACTGTGAAACAGTTGACAAGGCTTATTATCTCTCCTTGTAGATTTCTTTAGGTGACACACTAAACATGCCAATAATAAAAACATGCTGAGTATTTTAGTTCTTTTAGATTTCATCTGAATAAAACTACACAACATACACCAACCATCTGGTCTTTCAGGAAAAGCGTAAATGTGTCAAAAATAAGGGTCCTGATTCACCAGCTTCATAATCTAGCTTTATTCCAATCTAACCTTATTGATCTAAATAAAATTATGCAGAAGTGATGGTGGAATAGTAATGGAAGAGCCACAATGTTCCATGGTAAATGGTAAAAGCAAGCTACTGAGTTTTATCTTTAATTCATCACATTTGTAATATCCAAATGTTGCACATTTTTATATCTACATGAAGAGGGAATTTCCCTAAGGCTTTTGGCACAAGTTGGATTTTTCACAAGGCTAGAAAATTAATTATATGTAAAACCTAATTATTTATTCTCATAAAAGTTCCATAGTTTGAAAGCTGTGGACAGAACGAAAAGGACTCACCTCAGTCTGTTTCTCTGCAGTTTCTCTCATGGTAGAAATGAAATGTGGTATCAAAAAACTTTCAATAATTTGAGCAAAGGTTTGGATTTACTGTATATATATGAGTTTGCAGTGATTAGTTTTTGTGATTAGTCATATTGCTAAATATATATTTTTAAAGGTTTCAGTCACCTATCATCTACAGGAGAAAATTTTGCTTTTAAGTTGTTATTTCTGGTTTTTTAAGTTGTTATTTCTGTTTTTCTGTGATCTTTGAGTTGTTTCAAAAGTAACTAAAAGCTATGACTAAGAAGTTACATATATAACATCTAACAAAGGAAAAACTTTGTTTATAAATGTTTTAGCAGTAATTAATGTCTGGACCTGGAGTACTCTATGAATTATTTCTTCAAGTGACAGCTAATCTGTAAATTTCACCAATCAATGAACTTACATAAGAAAGATATTTACCAGTCTGTGAAGGCTCATTTATATGGTAACATTACGGACTACCTTGCACACAATTGAGATATTTCACAATATACTATTTCCGATGATGGTAAAGGAGTACCTTTACTTTAGTAAATGGCTGCTAAAAATATTTTTTCCGAGATAAATCTTATTAAAAATATTTTTTTATCACAAACATGACATATAAATTTATCCTAGATATGGATATTTTGTAATAGAATGCAGAGTCTAGTAAATAATACATTTGGTTTCTGCTTTATCTTGATTCCTTAGATTAGTTCAGATACTAAAAAATCTGCAAAGCAAGTCTAACAAGAGGGATTTTTCATATATATATGAAAATATAGATATGGTATATATATGCCAGAAAAGTGTGTGTGTGTATATATATATATATATAATGTGTATATATATATATATACTATATATAGTCCCTGCTCTCTCAGCCCAGAAAAGAGGAAAAATTATGTCGTAATCTCAACATCATCTAGACACTCAAATATTGCTCTCTACTGTGTCTCAGAAGAGCATAATAGGAAGAGAAATGATGAAATGTTACTACAGTTTTTGATAACTTGCACAGGCTGCACACGACAGGCTAAACTTTGCAGCACTGAAGTAAGACAAATTCCATTCCTGTGAAGAAAGATTATCTCAGCGACAGGTCTGGAATAGCACCTGCTTGTTGCTGAAAATGCATTCCCTTCAGGAAGGATGTAGGCAAGTTCCTGAGTGGTGTTTGTGAGCACGTGTCCATTGCAGATTGTGCGTGGAGCGATGCTGCTTGACAGAAGCTGAAATCTAACCCAATATTGCTATGCAGTCAGGACCTTGGTTTATTTTACGTGTAAATATACTGGTTTAGCTAAAATGGAGTATTCAGGACATCAGACCCTCACAGTTAGAGATTTTTAGTTCTCAGATCCCAAAAATTGACCACTTAAAAATAAGTGTCAGTGGTAATAACAGAAACAGTTAAAAGTACTTGTTTTATGGAGATCTGCGTTCCTCCAGGATTGGATGTCCATGTCTAGGTGTTTGCAGAGAGGTGCTGAAGTGTGGCTTTGGTGACGAAAAGACACGACTGCCCCATGCTGGGTATGGCCTGCTCCACCAGACCCATCACAAGGCACAGCTGAGTCCCTCAAGCCAAGCTGGTGATAGCTCTATGAAAATACACTTAGAAAGTATGCCATGCTTGCCAAAATGCAGGATAAATAAAGGATGAAGGGACAAAATGAGTAAGAAATAGTAGGGGGGACATCAGCGTCAGAGCAGAGGGAGTGGGTGTGCAGCTGGGCGGGTGTTTTGCCCTCAGCAACGATTTAACCCACCACACCTCACCACTGTTTTGTTCCACCAGTTCTTAGAGGACATATTTGAGCAGAAATTTCTGCGACAAAGGGCCAAGGTGAGAGGGACCTGTGGAGAGTGCCTAGTCTAACCCCTCTGTTCAGAGCAGTCAGACAGTACAGGCTGTCTGGGTCACCATCTCCAAGGATGAAGACTCTACAACCACTTTGGTTGTGCTGTGACAATGCTCATTCACCCTCATACTACAAGCATTTTCCTTAAGTTTAAATAAGACTTCATATATTTCAGGTTGCACCTATTACCTCTTGTTTTCTCACTGGGCACCACTGAGAAAAACCTGTCTGCCTTCTTTATCTCCCATGCATCAGGTATTTTAAAACATTGAATGATTCCCCAGTGATCCTTGTCTTCTGCTGGCTGAACAGTCCCTGCTCTCTCAGCCTCTCTTCATATGGGAGAGCCCTTAATTGCCTTTGTGGCCCTTTGCTGGACTTATTTCTGCATGCTCATGCACTGGGGATCACAGCACTAGGAGATAGTGCTCCAGCTGCATCCTAGCAGTGCTGAGTATGGGGGAAAGATCACATCTCTCAACATTTCTGCAACATTTGACCTAATGCAGCCAGTGAAGCTGTTGGCATTTTTTTGCCACAAGAACACATTGCTGATTCATGTGCAACTTGTTGACTGCCAGGATACCCAGATCCTTCTCTGAAAGGCTGCTTTCCAGATGGTCAGAACCCAGCCTGTCCTGATTTGTGGGTTTATTCCTCCCCAGGTGCAGGCTTTGGGATTTTTTATGAGGTTCTTGTCAGTCCACTTCTCCAGCTTGTCAGCACCCATTTGAATGGCAGCACACACATCTGGTCTATCAACCACTCCTCCCAGCTCTGTATCATCTGCAATTTGCATAAATTTATGTGCACAAATTACCTTGCTGCATTTGAGCTGATACTTTCAATGTGTTTCCCATAGTAACCTCAGTGCACAAAGATCTGACATACATCGTTCCTAGGCTTTATAATGCAAATGTTTCACACGTATCATTCTTGTCTTTAACTTCCAAAACAGAGAGTGTGGAGGAAAAAATGAAAGAAATAGTTTCTTGAAAAGTGTTATAATACATTCTACTAATACACTGTGCAAGAACATTTTTTAATCTTTCTGATAACAGCAAATTATTACTCCTGTGCTGTTCAGTGTATTATTGCAGGTGAAAATGTGCACAAGTTTAAAATGAAGATATTTTTTAAAAGTTTTCTCAAAATAAGTGCCATGTAAGGCAGATTGTTTTCTTTCCCAGTCCAAGAGTGTCCTCTGTGTGTCTGCTTGGATGAAGAGAAACTTCAGAAATGTATTCCTGTGAAAGAGGACCTGGGCTAAATGTAAGGCTATAGTTTTACAACTGTAGTCAGGAATACCATCAGAGAAATTTTACTTAGCTGAAAATCTCAGTAGTCCACTTCAGTGAGTATAGAATGACTCTGGACCATGGTGGCAAAGGTGGGAACTTTCTGTGTCCTGTAATTTCCTATTTGCAAGAAGATAAACAAGGAAGGAGAATTTTTGACCCCAACATTCTATACAGTTTATTATTTTGTCTTTTGATGTGATATGACACTTGGAGATTCAGGGCAACAGTGCTCTTTAGATGTGATAGACAGAAATGTTACACTGATAAGTGTAAAGCAGACCGGTAGCAGTTGTTTCTAAAAAATGGGATTATATAAAGACTGTACTAAAAGGACAGTTAATGGCTGTTGTTACAAATGGATGCAAGCATGCATTTCCGCTGAGAAAACACATCATGAACATAGTAACTATATCTAAGGGCAGGCTATGTAGTGAAAGGTATCCTCCCAGGGAAGTCAACTTTTTTTGTAAGAGTAGGGTTGAAAATTACTCTGGCACAGCAAAACAAATCTAGAAGAGATAATCTGCTTTCTATAAGTTTACATCTGTTTTTCAGTCGGGCAGTCTTTAAGTATAGCCATATTAGTGAATGTAATGGCACGTTCGTGGAAACAAATACTGCTATTCTGGCATAGAAAATAGCAGACATAATAACATTGTCACATTACGTTAGTATAGAAATGTTCAGTGCCAAATTACAGGGCAGCTTCAACACTGTCTGTTACCATAAGGGAATAATGTATTGGCGTTGTACTTGTGATGGTATAACTAACACTGTGTCAACACTTCCATTAAAATCCATTTCTGAAGGGTTAGAACTTCACCACGCAGTCTCTCCTGACTAGGAATTCAACATTCTCAATCACTGTGAGTAACAAAACTTTTTTTTTTTTTACATTTTCCTGTTTTACTTTTACTCTTTACCAAGATAAATCTAAAGTCCTAATTTAAGTGGAGAGCTGTGTCAATATCACAAGATGGGTTCATGTAAAACATGTTTGATTTTCTTGATATTTGGTTGTGTTATAGAGATATTGCCTTTCAGCTAAGACTAAACCTGTCCTTGCCAGATTTAACTCCAAGTGAGTGTTGGCTTTCCTAACACCCTTCCTATATCAGGGGCTGAAACACCTATGTTTCCAGAAAATCAAATCCTAATTATTTCATATTGAACACACTGAGCAGTGGATAATTTTGGCTGTTGCTGAGGATAGTAGAAGCAAGACATGGTAAAAATACATTAGTTAAAATTTATGAGAAATTTGGATTTTAGAGTATTTGACATAATAAAAATTCCAAAAGGAACCTAATGATTGTCTCTTCAATGTAGTGTTTGGAGAGAGCATTAAGTAATATTGAGGTTATACTTTAAAGCACAAAACTCTTAAATATTGAGTCAGCATGCATAAGTGAGTGGTTTTATAAATATCAGCCACCTTCACTGCAGAACTCTGATCAAAGCAGGCACATTCTCACGCTGAATGAGACAAGTCTTATACTTTGTGAACGTGTAATTAATGAGTATGTAATAATCCAGACTGCAAGGCGGGTAATTCAATATTCCACACAAGTGTACCTATGTCTTTCCTTATGCCTGCAGTGTTTAGTGTTTAATGTTGTTCATGCACACACTAACTTTATAATGTATAAAAAATTATTTTCTGGTTTTCGTGCCACTGACTTTTTACAGTTTTCTGAGCTATCATATAGTGTTGAGAATTGGGTGGTCATTCTCCTCGCACAATGTCTTCCTTCTCCTGGAATGCAAATCCAAGGGTAATATTCACTGTCTTTGCATTGTCAGTCCAGTATTACACAAACGATGGATTTCAATAGATTTACTTCACATTTATTAATTGATTTAGCTGTTATCAATACTGCATCTTTTGGACCTTTTTCAGACCTAGAGTGTAAGATCAGTCTTAATGCTACTTTTGTGAGCAGGATAAATACATAATAACAAAGCTTAATTAACCCAGTGACTGAAAGCTGAACTAACCACAATATCCACTGTCAACAGTACTTTCCAAAATACTATTACATATTCCTGGCTAAGACTTTATAGTTGCTAGATACCAATAAACATAACCTGCTATCAAGAAAAGGGATCGAAAATTCCTCAAGAGCACTTTAAAACACATTTTATTTTCATCTTCGGTAGCTGAGAATTAAAAACATATGTCCCTGATAACATACCAGTCTAAATACTTCATATGATTACTTTGCCACAGAGGCTTACTTTACACAGGAGAAATAAAGATAGCTGTGCATAAAATTACAATGTCAGGGAAAATGGTGAACTAATTGAAGAAATCTCAAATTGTTGAGTTTATCTTATCTGATACCTCTCTATAATGAACATCTGGAATTTCTGGTGACAAATATCAGTGGCCTAATTTGTATAAACTTCAAAGGAAGTAGGACTTTACACACACAGTCTTGAAAAATGCAGAAAAGTTGAGATGTGTAGGAGAATTAGAAAAACTGTAAAAAGGGCAAGGAAAGCAAGCCATGGCTGTTGACCAAGATTACTTTTTTTGTTGTTTTTGTTAGAAACGTAATCAGGATAGACTGCACCTTGAACTGTCAGGCTTCTGTGATGTTATATGGGAGCATATGGTGCATCAGCAAGAACTATGGAGCTCGATGCATGGATGACAACATTTTTTCAAGGTTTTATTGGCCCAGCTATGTTGGGCTTTTTCACCTCTATTTTATGTGCATTTTGCAGTATGTAAATTTTGGCTTTTCATTAAGATATATCAGACTATTAATTATGTAAATGAACAGGCATGGTTTTCTTAACCTGCTGAAAAGTTTAAATCTGTAAACAAGTTTAAGAATTTTTTTATCTACATACAAATTCTGTGGTAGTCACATAGATGAGCTATCCATGCCTAAAATAGTTGAGGAATTGCCATTTTCTTAAACACATTGCAAACTATCCCTTTAAAAAATTAAAATAGTAGAAAGTTGTTTGGTAGTTATTGTAGAAGCTCTCACATGTGAGAATCTTTCTAATAAATAGTAATAAGTAAAGTTTTAAGTGGGATACTTGATACAGAAACAGCCAAAAAGGAACTTTCAAGGTAGCCAAAATACATTGGTGTAGTTGTACTTGTAGCAGAGACAGAAGTAAATATGCAACATTTCTGGCCTACTCAGAGGTGTTTTCTGTTTCACAATATTAAAAATGGAACATAATGTCAGAAAATTGCAAGCTTCTCTCTGCCTCTGGAGGAATCAAGGGATTAAATTGGATTTTGGTATGTCAATAATATCTTTCTCTTATTAATGGCATAATGATTTTGTAAATCAAATCCTAGAACTGTTTCCAGTGTCATAAAGGTGAAAATGATTAAGGGTTAATTAAATATATTCTCAGGGAACTAAAATTGTCCAGTTGGGTATCATTAGATTCCTTTCTCTAGAACTTTCAGTTATTACAATTTAATGGCATATTATGTACAGTTCAGACCTGAAATTTGTGTAGTCAAAAGCTATTGACAGTAATAAGCATACTGCATGAGTGCTGTCACTATTCTTTCTCACAGATTTCTCTGAACATCCCAACAATATCATATATTAAAATCAATCTTAGATAGCTGGTAATTTTCTGAACTAGATTAATCATTATACACAGCACAGCTGGAATAGAAATATAGAAATAACTCTGTAATAGTGTCAGTTATTCATCTCCAACAACCCCCCCCAAAAAAAAGGCAATGAATGCTAGCTTTTTTAATAGGTGACAGCTGCAAGGGTCACAAATGGTAAGAAAGAAGAAGAAAAGCTTTCCCAAGCAGTGTCTTCTATAATCCATTGTATGAAAATAGCTCAAAGTGTATATGGAGAGTTTGGTAATGTATATCTATTTAATGTGTAAGATATTTAAGTACAATGACACAATGATGCTTCAGAAAGATAAAATTATTCAGTTTTTCTGTAGACTATACAGCTGGACTGGGGTTACTAAGGCAACCTGTTCTTCCTCAGCATGTGTTCTGGCTTGACAGCTAGATAGGTGGGTTAGATTCACAGTAACTACATATATATGAGGAATTTGTGTGCTTATTGCAAAACGAGATTTTGCTCGTCCCTTGACACCATCTTCAGAGACTTCTACGTGTTTGTTTGTGCCAGATGCTGCAGAAGAGTAAGGCAAAGAAAACATTTCTATTAAAAGCAGAATAAAGAAGATTGCCTCAATCTGATATAGGTAAATCAAGGTGTTTCAGAGTCCAAAGTAAAGATCTGAGCAATTGCTCAGAAACTGAAAATGGAAGCATGCACTGGAGAAGTGGTAAGGCACAGAGAAGGATACATTATACAGACATTTTTGTCAGCTTTCATGATTTTGTTCCCATGCTTCAGGGTGGACATTGGACCTATTTTGACAACTTTTGGCCTGCCACTCCAGTTAACTAGCAATTAATCTAAATGAAATATCTGTATTTTTCTTAGCACATACATCTATAAGGATGCCTCTCAATGTCACTTGTATGTTTAAAATCCTTCAGTATTTCAACTTAGGCTTATGAATCTTGTATACTGATGTTGTCTTTGTAAATCTTTGTAGCCATTTTCTCCTTAGGTATTCTAGGATATTATGAAAGAAGGTAACAGAGTCAGTAATATCAGTATGAAAAAATACTGATGGAAGCAAATACTCCTAGGACCAAAGGAGTTTTACAAGGTTTTAGTGTCTGGTTGCTTAATGAAGACAACTGCAAAATGAGGTCCCAGCCTGGGGAAAAACACTCCATAATAAAAATAGTCAATATCCAGGTTGGGTATTGGAAAGTCAGAACTGTAGAAAAGAGGGTGAAGAACAGCTAACGCTCATGAAGCTGTTCGGTGCCCTCAAACCCAATTAAAAGGTTGTGTTAAGGATGCATGACAATTTTGTGCTAATTCTGGAGGAATGCTCATGCTGCTAAGCTTTATGCTATCACTCTTCTTAATGAAGCTACACATTGAATTGAAAACAGACATATGCAAAATCATATCATTGCATTGCAAACATCCACACACTTAAAATGCATGATATGCGATGTTCATTGTCAAAGTGCATTAATATTTACAGACACCATTTGCAAATAATCTCAAATTCTGAGTTTGCTTTACCATATAAGGTAGTTCTTCCTATAGTATGTTTTACTGTTTAAAAAATCTATCCCTTCTAAATAGTGTAAATCTTAAGAAAACTGCTAATTGGATCAATGATCTGATATTTGGACAGGACAGATGCTTTCTACCAGCAAACTGAAATTCAGTTACAATTTGAGTTGCAAATTACCAGTTGAATGACTGATTTTAATACACTGAAATCCAAACTTACCATATATGTTGTCATAACATTTTTCCCCTTGAAATTAAACCCAAAGATTTTGAAGTTATTTTAAAGTCTTTCTGCTCTTTTTTTTTTCCCCCTCTTTATCCCATCTTTTGGATCACCAAAACATATTAACTTGGCCTCAAGTTGATTATGGTCATGAATTTTCTTGTGATCCAGTAGTAAGTGTGGGTTGGCTTTCCTGTGTGGTCAAAAATTCATCAGATAGCTGAATTTTAAACACTGATTCTATAAGTGGCAGATAGTCATGCTAATTTGTTTCCTTTAAATACTCACATTATTTTATGCTTTTTGAAAACAGCCTTTTCTTGTAACTTCATGACCTGTAATCGTAGCAGCTGTCACATATTTGAACTAGTTTTATGGCTAGCTCTTATCTCCTGTTTTGACCCTGAACCAGAGCTTCCCTGAAGAGAAACACCACAACCCTTCAACACATCAGGAGGAACCCAAGGGCCTCCTTATTCTTCCCCCATTATCCATATTGCAGAAGTATATTTCTCATTAAAGCCCTTCTTCACTGTGTCTCCTTCAAGCAGTTGTGTGCTGTACAATGTACACACAACAGTTACCCCGTATTTCTGGGAAATGTCAGAACCCCTACACAAGTACACTTGGGATTTGCATAAGCAGTAAATTGGATGCATTCTAGAACAGTCAGATTTACTATGCATGTACAAACCATCTGTATGGCTCTTTCACAAAGGGTTCAAGGCTGCTCAGAAATATCATGCTTGCTACGACACATGAAGACCTGATATGTACATGGGCAAATGACAAGTTTGAGATTCCTAAGGATCCAGCAATTAAGCCAAACTGCCTGATATCTGAAAACGTTGGACAAATATGAAGAATCCTTTAACTTTAGCCAGGATCCTAAAGACAAGTATGTTCAAGGGACTACTTGGATATCTACTTGGTAATCTTTGCTCTTTGGGCAAGTTCTGCTTTAGCACTGAGCTTCAGTTTTTTCCCGTTTTATTCAGTCTTTTTTCTTTTTTGTCTGCTAAAATGATGGGGACACATTTTAATATGTTTTTTTTGTAATCCCTGAGGGGAAGTCTTTATAGGAGGAAATATTCAAAATGATAGTATCGCTGTAATTGAAAACACTACCAGGAATAAATGAAAAATTATTCCAAATTTGCTGGACCAGTAGTGGCATGTCAGATCAAGTTTAGATAATTTCAGAACTCAGCAGATTAAATTTCTGTACAACTGAGGCCTGAACATTTTTGAAAATCATAATTTGGAGAATATTTTACTGAGCAAACATAATCCTATTTTCCCTGAATTTCTACCCTAAAGCTTTTATCTTTTTTGCCTCTACTTACTACCAACATGTAATACTAGTGGTATCTAATTTGAACTACTTAAAGCAGCTTTACTGGGATGACAGCCAACTTCAAAGAAAGCTTGTGTGACCCCAACAAATGCACAGGGCCAAGAGATGATATTTTCATTGCAGATTAACCTTTTCCTGTGGATGATACTGTATGCCAGAAAGCAGGGAAAAACTTGTGGATACTGATTCATAAACCTATAACAAAAATGCAGTGTATCATAGTTCAGATATGTAGAAAAGGTATTTCTTCCAATTTGAGTATTTTTACACTGTGTGGGGTTTTTTTGATCCAGTTGATCACAAGATAAAAAAGTTGTCTGTGGAATTGCTCCAACTTGTTCCTCAGTCCCATTTTCTAGGAAGAATGGTGTCAGGATTTAGGTTGTGTATTAGTAACAAAGTTATAAAAAACGGTGTTGAATTTAAGTGCTTTGGAAAATGTCAGTTTTGAAAGTTAAAACTGAAGTGTCTTCTCTACATTTAGAGCAGGAACAGCATCTGAAGTAGAAATATAAAATTCCCCTAGCACCCTTCTAATATAACCCTACATAGAAACTTTCTAAGAGTAAGAATTTTGTTTCTTTTTTTTTTTCAGTTTTTGTAAACTGCTGGTCCCATGTACCTTCCAAAATGGGGGTGTCAGCAGAAGTGGAGATGGCAAAGATATTTTTAAGACACGTCATGGTAATTCAGCATCACCAGCACAACTGTGGTGACTGTGGCAGGACCAGTTGGGAGCAAATTTCAGACTTTTAAACTTCTTAGGCCAGCTCTGCATCCTAAGCCAAGATCTTGTGGAACATCTTTAGCTTGATATGCCAGAAATAATTAGTATGGGGAGAGAATGCTGAGAACTGAGAGCGATATTGCTCAGTTTGTGCATAGTAAGTTACTGATGTGTAAATATTGGTGGAGTGGTGTGTTAAACAGTTTTTAAAACTGGAAAGAATAAGTAAGAAGATAATGTGGAAGGCTGTAGGGAATCATAACCTTGCATATAAGTGTTGGGAGTTGTACAGCCTTAGGTCATAAATTCTGGGAAATACTGGGTAGTTTGAAGCAAAGTTCTAAGTGATCTTAAGGACTAAGCAGATAAGGCCTACCAATTTTTAGGAATAATAGAAAGTATGGGGAAGACACTCCATAGGCTATCTGTACACAATCTCTTGTTCATTTTTAGGTTTATTTAAACTGAAATATGGACTATTGAGAAGCACCTTCACACTAGCAAATACTATTCCCTCATGTAAATATTCTGAAATTAAATTTTATATGGATGTTTACATGAGTAAAAATGTGAACAAGTACAGAATTATAAAAGTGATCTCATATTAAGACAAAATTTTCTAGATTAATATATTCTCAGAGATAATTTAAATTACTTCTTCCTATCACTCTTAAGTGATTCTGAGTAAATTTTTTTTCATCACTCTATTAAAATGTAATTGCTTTAAAAAAAAGAGTGTGTGTGGGAAATTTAATCATGGACCAATAACAGCATTTTGGAATTTTTTTTTTCTCTGACTGATGCCTATACCAGTAATCCTCTTTTCATATTAAGATGTCTTCTTAATGTGAAATTCTTAGTTGACTTTCTGGGTTATTGGCAGTGTTAACAATTTGTCTATTTTTTTTTCCTACTTGAAGATGAAAAAGCTCAAAATCCAAAGATGAAGTTTAATATGAGTTTCCACATTGCAGATGTCCTGTTTTCTAAGCAGCTGTATGAAAATTCAAGCATTTCATTAGACGGACTTGTTTAACTGGGAAGAGCCTTCATCTTTGTGGGCAAGTAAAATTGATAAAAGGAGTACAGAAGAAATATGCAGCTCAGAGGTCCCTGAGGATCTTTAGGATTTAACCTTCATTTGCTTTTTAATCTTAGCATTCTTTATTATTCTGTGGAAGCATGTGGTTTAGTTCTTCAAGTTGGCAGGTGGCAGCAATCCCGTAATTATATCTTGGTTCTATGCTGCCAAGGCACAATGGAGAACCATCATAATCCACTCCAGTATATTTTCAGTAGTCACTGCATATTGCTTGTGCTTTTAGTATAAAATCCTATGTAAATCTCTCTTCTAGTAATAAAATTCTTAACGTTATATATATAAAAAAAATTGTTTTAACTTCTGAAGAAAGTGACATAAAATCATTAGACTTCATATGCTACTCTGCCACTGAGAGAAAAAAAAAAAGTCTAAAAGTCTAATGATCATGAAGAATAAATGTTTCTGTCCAGGCTGCCTCTTTTTTTTTTTTTTTTGCCAAGGCTTAGCTATTTAAGATATGTAAATTATTTAACCTATACTTGTCCCTAAAATATGATTGTCACTGTTTATGTTCACTTTATATCAGCTTTTAAAAAGAAAATATTTGCAATTATATTTATTTCTACTGCCATCTGTGCTCCAAAACTTCTAATTATTAGTATTTATATTCCATTTAGATATAACATGATTTATCTGTTCCCTCAGTTTAGTAAACATTTCGGTAGTAATTCTGTAGTTATTTATGACTGAACTTCAGGCTATTTTCCAGCACTTTAAGACCTTTATTATTTTTTCCTCTTGGAGTGGCATAAAAAGGCCTTAAGTAAAAATCCAGTATATCTACAGAAAGCCAGAGTAATTACCTTAAGAAGATAGAATGTAATAACGCTGTCAGAACAGGAAATCTCCCCTCTACCCCAGCCCCCAGGACAGCAAAACAAAGGAAGGAGAGTGTGGACCCAAAAAGGAGATCAAAAAGTTTTCTTCTGACTCTGATTATACTAAACTGGGTCATCACTGGGGTTTGCAGGTACATTCCTGTTCACTACACACAATGGTTCTTCTGCCTGCATAGGAAGAATGAGTTTGGGATTCACTGCTATTGGATGTAAGTGGAACATAAATAAATAAAGTGTTCGTATGAGCTATTGTGTTTTTGTATACAGAAAGCGATTTCTGCTATGCAGGCTATTGTGCTATCCAGCAGATTGAAGAGGGTAACTTTTCAAGGAAAATATGTCAAACATGTAGAGGATATGTCAGCATTAACATAACAATGAACAATTTTGTCCACTCCGCACTAGCAGCAGTATTTCATACCTCTTTGTGAAAAACATCAAGTATGTGATGACATTTGAGATCTGAGTTCGTGGATGATAGATACATTCCAAAAAGGTGATAATAACAAAATAATTATTCATCTTCAATGCCTATTTTCATGTGCACTTTTTCCTGAAAGGTTTCATAGCATCCCAAATGAATATGTTTCTGTAGCATGCTGCCTGTTCATATTAATGTTTGAGAGAGATATCAATGAATTTATTCATGAGAACATATGTGTCAATTCTTCAGACAGTAAAATAAGCAAGCAAAGATGTTGTGGTTATCACAATTAAACATCACCTCTGAAAATTCTTTCCTTTCAATGCTGATATTTGCCCTGTGTTTATGCTGGAGATAGTCAATTGTAAAGATCAGATTGGAAGCAAATTTCTTGATATTTTAAAAAGTAGGAAATAAATTTTTTACCTATCTGAATGTCAGTTTACCATGAGTAAATTAAAATGTTCCAGAACAGAGACTGGCAATTATCTCGAATGGCATGCTCTGTGATTAGTATTCCTGGCAGGATTTTTTTTTTTTTTTTCCTGTCTTTGCAACATGTAGCTCTTGTTTCATTGCACGTGTTTAACTTTGGAGAGATGAACATGATGATCAATCGGATGTAGTAAAAAGTCCTCCTGATACTACATTTTTTTTCATTTTTACCTTTTCTTAAGTATTTCCAAATCTCCTTTTCCTTTTGGTGTATTTCAGTAGTTTTGTTTATGGACTAAATTTCACTGTGAATGAATTTATTGATAAATCTGTCTTAAATTCCCTGGGACCAAGATTGACTTCTAAAAAGCAGCTATCTTTATAGACAGACACGAGTACTGTCTCTGCCTTCATGGCTCTGATATGTTTAGTTTCCAGGGCTGAAGGTGCAGAGCCTGTGCCTGAATGGGGATCTGCTGCGTAGCTGTACAAACCATGGTATGGCATAGGGCCATTATTAAATTTACTGTATGCTTCTGTGGTTCCTGGCAGTGCAGTCTCGTCTACTGAGAAGCCATTGAAATGAGCTCCTCAGGCAAAACATGCATTAAACTTTTTTCTTTAAAGAAAAAAATTTTCTGCTAATTTGCTGCAATTTATGTTTGCTTTGTGATTCTGCAGCCAAGCCTGTCAATGAAACTGTGCTAATCATTAGGAAGTTAGTGCCTGTATGCATTCAGACATCCTACAACTACAACTCCATAACTAAAGCAATATTCTAAAAGGGTTTGGGGTTGTTTTTCCAGCATGGTTAGAGCCTTAAAAATCCTTGAGTATTTTGTTTGATGAAATAACAGTGCTTACAGTGTACTTTTTCCTTTTATATAGTGTAGTTTAATGATAGAAAATGGATGTCTCACAGATAAAATTATATACTGCATGCTATTGTGTCCTGTTTCTAAGACTTAAGCCCTGTAATCTTTTAAAAATTGATCATTAGTTGCTTATCTTCCGTAATGTTACTGTTGACTAAAAATTTGGAAAACAGTTACATTAAAAGAAAAAAAAGACTAGGAGGCACTAGGTAGCAGTTTGTTGGAAGACCATTAGATATAGAGAGTGGGTAGGAAAAACATTTCATATAAAAGATTTCAAGACTCCAGAAATCCAAAATGAGAAAATAACTATTTAACCATTTTAAAATACTGGGTCAATTTTTCCCCCCTTTTGAAGATATGCAGAAGTCTGCTGATCCTCTGTAAACCTTATCACCTCACGCAAAAAGCTGCAGCTCCATTCAGATCTTGAGTAAGGAAATTCTATTCATTGTACTCCTTCATTCTTGAAATCTGTGTCTGTGTTACTCATCCGAGAAGCTTAACAGTACAAAATTAATAAAAAACTACTCTAATTGTCATTTTGGAGAGAATGAACAACTGAAGAGGGTGGTGCTTTCTACTGATATTTTAGTATTAGTTTTAAAATAGATAAATTTCCACATCAGACAACCATGCAAGTGCAGGGATGAGTTTACATCTATCACATGCTGCAGTTTATTCAGACAGCCAAGAATTTTCAGGTGACTTAAATGGTCAAATTCTTGTCTATGTCTAGGATTTGGTCTGGTGTTTGTGATTGCAATAGTGTACTATCATGTGCAGTGATAGTAACAGTAACAGTTTGTGTAACTAATATCATGTTCTTTCCCTAATTGTTTCTAAATCCTAGAAAGATGCTGAGAGTAGCTTGTGCTCTCTGAGGCCAGGAGAGTTTACTTTATAACCAACCAATTCTTTTAGCTCACTAAGCCATTTTAGACTCTCTCCTAACATGCTCTATTTTATGTTATTCTGATTTTTTTTCTCATTTTGATCTCAGTGTCGTGATTAAATCAGAGGTTTTACCATGCTAGGATAAACCTATGATCCAACTCACTCACTTTTCACTATTTGTGAGATATCAGATGCTTCTGATGAGTGCTTGAAAGCTGAATGACTGAGTTTACCTTTAGGAAATTTTGAAATTTAAATCCTTGTTTTGCATTTATTGCTGGCCAAGCTTTTGTTTCTTAAGCAATGAGATTCCTAAAGAGAGATATGGAAAAGAAGGTTATTCTAATTTCACATTTTTGTGAGGGGCTGGGTGGAGGAGTGATGCTGTGTTTTGTGGTCTTATCAGAATAATGCCAGATCTTCACATTGCTTAATCCCTGGTTAAAACTTTCAGCAATCCTGGGTTTATGTTTCTAGTATACAAAAGATTGGTGCATTAGCTACAAAAGTTCTGGATATTTTAATTAAATGTCATTTCTCTTAAGCATTTTAGCATTTAATAGTATTGACTCTGTGCTGAAATTTCATTTTGCTTAGAATTCAGTAGCTATGATTATCAGGGCACAATTGCAGCTCTCTGGTAAGGATGGGAAAATTGCTTAGACTGAAATGATTTGCAAATTTCTGCACATCAAGGAGTTGCCTGCCAGGATTCCACTTTTCACAAATGTGAATCTCTCACAGTGGGAACACACATGGGCAATTGCTCTCCAAGAGATGCTTTATTCTCAAATTTGCTTTCCCTAGCTTGAGGCAGTTGCATGTTAGTTCCAGGTGCCTGTTGTGGACAGCTACATCTGACCATCCAGACCATTGTTTTAGGTAATTTTGCATCCTTGTGAAACTTATTAAAAAGCCATTTCAGAGAGACATTCCATGCTTCCAGGTAGGACAGCTTGCTGAGCTGGTTAGGAAGAACATGTCTGTATATATCTCTAAAAGATAGATTGGAAACAACTGAAAGACCAGAACAGTTGGATGCTGGGAGACGAACAAAGAGAAGACTATATGGTGTCACTACCCGGAGACAAGTGACTTTCAGGGAGACCAAAGGATTCTGCTACCTCAGAGAGCTCTCTGTATACAGAAGGGAGAATATAAATTAAAAAGTGCAGACCTGTGCTCTGATGTGAGGTTACTGAAACCAGCCTTTAGCCTTTGTAATTTAAGTCTCACAACCTGTCGAGCAGTTTCCCGTGGCTGCATTCACATGAGAGAAAAGATAACTGATTTTTCTTTCCTGAATCTTTCCCTTCTTCCACTTACTTTAAAAAAAAGAAACAATTAGACAACCAACTGACCAAACCCACATTTGCTCTCTTGTCTTTATTATCATTATCTTTTGGGCCTAAATGTTAAACTTTGAGCTAATAAGTTTGAGAACATCCTAGGGATAAAAAAAAAAAAAAAAAATAGGAGAAAATACCTACTTTTAGGAGAGTTTTCCTGACTGGTTGATGGTCTTTCTTAGGAGACATCAACAAAGACACTCATCCCAGGTCATTGCCCAAAAATGAGCCAACTTGCCTATCTTAAAAGATGCCACAGAAGGCATGTTTTACGAAAGGCAGAAAACTAGCTTTAATGATCATATCATTATTCCCCATCATACAAATACCAAAATAATATGATTTGTTCTTGTGGAGTCTCATAGCACTCCATAGGGCAGCACTTGTTGATACTGTGTCTTCTGATTTCATTGCAGCCATGTGCTATTTCTACTTGGGTTTGGAACTCAAGGAAGAATTTACCTGTCCCAGTGTGTCCTCTTAGTACAAATCTTAATGTAGTATTTTTTTCAGACCACCCTAGAGAAAACATGAAGTAGACAGTGGCTCCTAAGTAGCAGAAGAAGAAATAATGAATGTATTTTAGGGCCTGATACAACAAACTAGAGAACACAGAGAAAGTTGAGGCAGGCTGACGTGCACAAAGCTTTCTTTATTCCAGGGGTGTGTGGCTGATGACATACGACTACATCCATGTTGCCTTAGGAAAAACAAGCAGAGAGAGCAAGGAAAATTCTCTAGTGGCCAGCTGGAAAGATAAGTGATAGGTGCCCCCAGGTGAGAATCCTCTCCTGCTGTTTCACACAGCAGGGAATCACATATTGTTGACAACTGTGACCAGACCATTTTTTCCTCAGTGAGATGATACCTGTTACCAAAACCTGTCATCAATACCACCATCCGCCTTTTTCCTGCTGGTCTTTTTTGACAACACTCTGCCATTTTAACTCTAATAGGGATTTGCTTAATTGGAGTGTAAGTGTTGCACACTATTTGACTGTTCAGCCCTGTGCACATTGCCACTGCACATCTGATAAGTAATTTTAGAATTACTGTTATTTACTTACCTTGTTAATATGGACTCAATAGTCTGGAAGTTCACAGGAGGATGTGGTGGTGAACATCTTAGTGGAGAGCTAGAAACTGAACCTACAGGGAAACAGGGTGAGAAGAGAAGGGAGAAACAGTGATTTAGACATTGAAATGAATCACTATCTTAGGGACTTCGACAGAAAAATGGTTACAAGTGCACAGCACAAGGATGCAGGGATATGCAGTTGGGAGACCAGAAGAAAGCCACAACCACAGTGTAGCCCTAGGGTGTGTAGGTGGAGAGTTGAAGAGAAAGAAAGGCTGAATGGCCTTCAGTGATACATGAGGAAAAGCATGGTGCAGCATACTTAAAATCCTGTTTCTGAATGTGTCCAAAAGCACTTCAGTTTGACAGCACAGAGCAGACAGACAAATATTTCAGGTAGTAATGTGGCACACTCCCAAGCACATGTTATAATAGCATTTAGACAGCTATGTGGTCTTTTTCCTCCTTGCCACTGCACATCTGATAAGTAATTGATACAAGTTTCTCTTTTAAGGAGTCCTTATTAGATACATCCTCAACTGTCTGACTTAAGAAGCTAAATAAATCAGCTGATCTTCACACTCTCTGGACAAAATGAACTCTATTTGCAGCTTTCTTAAAAGCACTTGTGTAAAGTTCTGAAGGTTCCACAATATTTATAAGCAATAATTTTTACGAAAATGAAAGAAGTCAAAGCTGAAATCTTTAATCTACTTTCTGTTTTCTTTAGTAGATAGATATGAAAGAAGACAAATGGGAAAACAACCCTGTATAGGGAACATGAGAAGACTATTGCAATCGCTCAAATTATTCAGAATTACTTGTCACTCAAAGTAAGAATTTGCCATTTAGAGAAAACATCAATCTGAGTAAAAAATTACTGTAATTAAAGGTGAACATGGCTGTGAGGTATTTCTCAGTGCAAAATTAGTGAAGTTTGTTCTGAAACAACTTTGCTGTAGAAAATCAATATTGAAAAACAATACCAAACCCTAAGAAAATCCTGCAAACAGGATTATATTTGGAAACTCTTGAGGCATTCTCTTTCACTGTGTAGTATAGTTTTTCTGTGTTTCCATTCAGGTTGTTAATTCCAGGTTTCCATTCATTAGCTGCTGACTGGGCTGAGAATTTATCACCTGATTTTTTTTTTCTTTTTCCAAATTGGAGTTTAAAGAAAGAGCTTATCTAAACTGTCAAGCCCAGAGCCAGCAAACTCGGAGAAAATTTAGAGTTCAGACTTTATCTGATGCACAAACATGCTCTTCTTAGATGTGCAACATCTAGCAGCAACAGCTCACATTGTACTATAATAGTTCCATGACAAATATTTTATAGTAATGTATTTATGTGTTAGCAAATTCTGCATACCAAAAAGTAGTGGATACTGCAGGTTTGATGAGTTTTTGTTCCAATGCACTTCAGCACCCTAACTCTTCCACTTGCTTTTGAAGTTATGCTTAACTTACTCAAATGTGCTTGTTTGTGACTGTAGCCAAAGCAGAAATGTTCAAGTCCCAACCTCACTAACATAAATGTTTCCTTTTGACCTGTTAGTTTTCAAGTAATTCTTTGGTTTATAGTAATCTGCCAAATTGGGGCTGCTTCTTGTACAAGCTGTCCAGTGCTTTTTTGGTTTTGTCAAGTTTAATTAATTCATTCATTAATCGGAGAGAGAATCAGCCAACCTGTATCTTAAAAGAACTTACATTGTTATCTTCTTTTCTTTGTTTAATATTTTAATGAAACAACTTGCATCTTGAATGACCATGCTAAATTGGCAGCCTGTAAATGGGTATGAAAATAGAAATTTTTTTATTTAAAAAAGGGGCACAATTACATTTTATTCAGAAATATTTTTGAAACCTTATTCTTTTTTTAAATTCAAATTTTATTGTACTTGAAGCTCCATTTAGGTTTAAAATAAATGTTTTTCTCT
Source organism: Pachyramphus minor (assembly GCA_013397135.1). Classification (NCBI taxonomy): domain Eukaryota; kingdom Metazoa; phylum Chordata; class Aves; order Passeriformes; family Tyrannidae; genus Pachyramphus; species Pachyramphus minor. Next base: position 67,889 of record VYXB01008791.1, read on the forward strand.
CCAATAAGTTTCAAGCCTTTTTTTTTTTTTTTTTTTTTTACTGTATTGCATATTGGACTCTAAGCAGTTAAAGTTGAATTTGTTTTGTCAAGGTTCTTCTAGATGGTGAAAATATAGTTCTGAGCGGGCCTCCTTTTCAGTAATAAGAAACAGGATTAAGCCTTTACAGTTAGCCTTCTTCCATCTAGAGAAAATCTGGAACTTGACATGGGTCTGAGCCACCAGAATGCCCAGTCCATGTAGAAACTTGTAGTTCCACATACCTTGGATATGCTTCCATGTGTTTAATTCACTTTTTTTCTAACCATGTAGTGCTGTGCATTACATGTGCCTAAAAAAAAAAAAAAATCACTGATGACTAACCTATTACTAGTTAGCTCATCCTGAGTCTGAAGACAATTTGTATGTACTGTGACTGCTTTACCTCTGTCCTTTCTGATTTCCTCTACATAAACTGGGCCTGTCTGAACTGATAGTTAACTTAGATACATCTGAACAGGTTATTCTTATTGCTGACTACATGCTGATCAGAGTCACATCTAAGTGTTACCTTTTGATGTTTTATGTACCTCTGCCTTTCTTGCATGTACTCAAGCACATTTTCACTCTGCATTTCATATGTTTTTAACCCAGATTCTCTAATTAGTTGTGTTGTATCAGAAACCTCTTCCTTTATTTTTCTGTATTTATTATCTATTTAACTGTCAGAGCATAATAACAAAGGCTTGGTTAAATGCCAGCACTGCCTTTGTAGAGATCCTTTGGTGTATTTTGGAGGTCAGAACTTCTCAACCTCTGTTTCTCTATAATAAGCTATGCCAAAGGAATGTTACAAGAATTTTAATTCTGTTAAATCTGTAAAGCCCTGAATCATAAGGCACCTCGGCATATGCTTAGAACATCTGGCTGAAAATGAGGACTTATAAATATACAGAGAAAGTTTCTATGGGACAGATTAGAAAACAAGCTTCTGTGTAGAAAGAAAAGTAGGGATGGGTAAGGTGGAAATAAAAGGAGAGAAAAGGAACAACAAGTATAGAAGATTAAAGAAAAGGCAGATAATAAAAGGATAAGGAACAGGTAGCTAAAAACTACTTTTCAATAAAAGAAAATTCTAAAACGAAGAACACAAGCCTAAGACAAAAAGTAGGAAACTGATTAGCCACTTTTTATAATTGAATATTTGCTCTGTGCTAATAAAGGGAATTAAAACAGTTAAGATCATATAATTCAATAGATTATCCTTCATTGTGATTGACAATATTTATTGCCTGTAGAGGTACATTAATGCTCTCTTGGAAAGGTTCAGGAAACAAATGTTGCTATGGTTTTAGCTGGTTGTTCACAGAAACTTACTGTGTTTTTTGCTTCTCCAAATACAAGATTCCCAAGCTTTTGAAGTAAATACTGAATCTGAAATACTTTCAACAGTGTTTAAAACAAACAAACAAAAGGATATGAATTGTGTGTGTATAATGATTCACATTATAAAGAAGCATCTCTTCTTTTCTGAGTTTATTCCCCAGAAAAACATGTGAAATGTTTTAATTCCACCCTCCCACCCTCCCAAATTGCATAGTAATGTAAGGATAGAAAATGTGAAAGGCTTCAGTTCTTTCTCTAAAACTCATTATAGAAGATTCAGGCTGAGTAGTCTTTCTGCTTTTCATCCAGCTGTTTCCTTAGGATACATATGCCTTGGAGCATTTATTCTCTTTAAAATTAAAGAAAAGAAAAAGGAGAGCTAGGGTATATTTCTTTGTCAAGGCAAGACAACTCCATTATTTATTAAATTTGAATTCCTTTGTTACATTTTGAGATACAGTAGATGTAAAGCTATATTAAATGTTCCACACAGCTATCATTTAGCAGCAAAAAAATGAAGAAAAACATAATTTGATGTGCTCTAATAACTTAAACATTATCTACAATAATAATTCCCTTAAATGGCTAAATAAATAAAAATGAAATGTCATAGACATTAAATATCTGTCGGAACATCTGGCATTGTACCTCGGTAGCGTGGAAAGCCTGCTGCACGTGAAACTTGTCATTTTGTTAAGCATGTTACTTGATGACTATGAATGTGACTTTATCCTAAGTGCCGGTCGGAAACTCATTGTCTAGAGCATAATGAGTAGTGCTAGATGAAAAGTAACTCCCAGCATGATGGGAAGAGCAGTAATTTCTTGCAGTTGACTTTTGAAGATCCAGAAGGTGATACTCAACATGTCCATTTAATGGAAAACAGAAGTGACTGTTGACTGTATTGACTGATACTGTATGGAAGCTTACCTGAAACATTTAGTAAGTACAGGAAAAATTAAAACTTGGTCCAGAATAATTAGTTTGTAGCTCCCTCCCCATCCCTTTCTGTCTTGTTTTATATTTGTGTCCCCCTGTTATTCTGTGCAAACACTTTGGGTAGAAAGTACAGTATAGTAAAGTTGATAGAACATTAATCTGTTGTCAACAGGTACTAAGAAATCACACCATTCAATATATTAATCTTTTTCATAACTTTTATAGGTAGGTAGGATTTCGGAGAACAAAATGGCAAGAATCTGAAGGTAAGATTGCAAAATTGTATTCAGGTGATTCAGTGGTGCTAAGTGAGGACCAATAGATATCTATTGATAGAGCATTATCAAAGAAGCTCCTAGGAATGTTAACAATACAAGAACTTTGATTGTCTTTCAGAGTGTGGACTCTGATGACAATAGCTGTAGATTCCTTATAAATAAATGTTAGTGATCTAATTCAGTAAAAACAGCCTGAAGGTGGATGAGATCAGACAAACTTTAGATCTTCAAACACTTCACTCCAGTTTTCTCATGGTAAACATCAACATTTACTTGCTGTACAGAGTTTACCATTTTAGCTGGGAAGATTCATGCAGCAGTTAGCACCATATACATGACATTTTTGGAATTACATATTTTAGAATGTCAAGGAATTTCATTCCATTTTACAAATATAAATAAAAATCCTTATCACTGCAATACCTGAAGTTATATAGGCACATTTCTCTTTTTTGGGATAATAATAAGATATGCATTCTAATATTTTCTGCTGAAAGATTATGTTTCTAATTTGTCTGTGGGATGTGTAGGGACTCTCATTCAGATCTATAAAAAATTGTTTAAACACTCTAATGCATTTTCTGAAAATAAAAAGTGGTTTTGAAAATAATGGTACCTTTTTATTCCAATAGAGGCTTTAAGAGGTATTGGAAACCATAAAATTTATCATTTTTATGGTTGCACTGATAACACTGCTTGTTTCTTAGAACAGAGTATAATTTAAGTACACCAAATCTTTTTCTGAAGAATAATATGGAATGAACAAGAATGAAATTATTAAAAAAGGATTAGATCTGTGGCTCCTATATTTATGAATGCAGACACTTTGGAATGGTCAAAGGCATAGTTGGTTCTGAAAATGAGAGTTTTCATTATAGAGCAGACTTTGCTAGCGGATGCCTTGAGAGCGAATGTCTATTGCTTGTTGGCACCCCTACCATGACATGGATCTGGGAATCATAGAATCAGCTGGGTTGGAAAGGACCTCTGAGATCATCAAGTTCAACCCTTGATCCAACCCTGCCATGGTTACCAGACCATGGCAGTAAGTGCAACATCCAGTCTCATCTTAAAAACCTCCAGGGACAGAGAATCCACCACTTCCCTGGGCAGCCCATTCCAATGGCTGATTACCCTCTCTGTAAAGAATTTCTTCCTAATATCCAACCTAAACCTCCCCTGGCAGAGCTTAAGACCATGCCCTCTTGTCATACTGCTAATATTTAGGAGCTCACTAGTGAGGTTCCGAAGTACACTTTGCTGAACTCAGTGCTCTTGGGCAACCACTCTCCTGTCTGAGGACCAGGACACAAATAGTGGTGCATATGTTATGGGTTTCTCCATCAATGCAAAGTGTCAGTAGCAAATTAATTACCTATGCCATAAGTATATTTTGCCGTATCAGAGGGAAATTCCCATGTAGGCTATAAATATTATGTCTAGGGATGCCCTGGGATAAGAAGCATTGTATAAAGGTAGGTCATTATTGTTAAGTTACATTATCTGAATCCCTTGTTCCATGATTATTTGCTTTAGACCCTGTGGTAACATGTGAGTGAAAAAAAAGAAAAAAAAATCTAAATAAAGCACAAAAACATCCAACCATCCAACCTACCCTAACAAGAAAAAGTATTGTTAAGGAAATCATAGTGCTGAGGTCTAAATATTTCACAATTAGGCATTCATTTGGAAAGAGCAGCTGCTCTATATCCTCCACATACTATTTTGCTTACATTGTTTACTGATTACAAAACACAGAATATACTTTTATTGACTGTGTTTTCCCCTACAGTCTTCTAGGAGTGTAATAATGAATATTCACATTAAGAAACAGCTTCAAGGTTCTAGCACCAGCAGCAGCTGTGCTTCTTACAATGTCTGCAGTCACTTGGGTTGACTAGATGTAAATAATTTACATATGCTGTATATAGAAGCCCTTTCAGATCTCCATATATTTATGCTAATACGTTACTTAGATTTTGCTGGCAACCACTCAGTTGATCAAATTGACACAAAAAGTAGGTTGTAGCTGTTTAGGGAGTCATCTCACAGTTGCCCTGAACAACTGCCATGCTGTTGCAGTACAGAAACCATCATAGTTAATGTTGGATCTCAAGATCTCTGAGGAATATTTTACAGCTAATTATCACTGTCAAGAAAGTCCTAGAGGTTAGAAGGCACTGACTGAAGTTCTATACAGAGCTTGACTAGTTAACTATGACTTCAGAATTTATTAATATCCAAACATATCAAGGAGCAGACAGTAAGCTCTTTTGATATATAATAGCAAGATTGTTTCTCATATTCTTTCTTTTCTTTTCATTAATGATAGTTACAAAAAGCAAGTATACAAGAAGAATAATTTTTTCCTTCAGTATTTAACACAAAAGTTTTACATCTTTTGAGAGATCTGTAAGTTTATATTGCACTTTATAGATCTGCATGCAGTGCCATGGAGAATCTTATTACACAAAAAATATGAGGATGTTCATCTGTTTGAGCTGTGAAGTCACACACCTCTACCTATGGATGTATCTCTCGTGTAGATTAAAAACAGTACATGCAAGTAAAAAAACCATTTCCCTAGCTATCTCTTAAGGCAAACAGGTGATCTATTTGCATATACAGGCAGGGATTGTTCTTTAGGAAAAATTCACATAGTGTCTTTGAGATTTGGTCAAAAGAGTTAGTTGCTAGATGCATATGCCTTACCTATTTGTCATCTTGCTTTTCTGCTCTATTTATTTTTGTGGTCAGTTCTTTTGGAATGTGGTTTTACCTGAAAGGGCCAGACAGGATTGAATCGGATACTACTGTATGAAGGCATATAAAGGTCAGGAAACTTCCAGTGTAGAAAAATATGTTACAAAATAACATCCAATGGAATAGAGAGAGAGAAACAATTTTAGAACAGTACAGAAAATATTCACAAAACTGTAGTGGGAGGTATACTCTGCAGCTTTCTATTAGGAAATCACTCATGGTTTTTTTGCTTAATTTTAGGTTTCCATCAAACAAACACACATATCAGTATTCTTGTTGATTTGACAATGTAGTTAACTTTTCTTTTGCCTATATATTTGGGATTTTTTTGTAAGCTGAGAGGAAAAAAATTTTTGCTTCTGTTGCTGACAATAGTGGTGAGAACCTTTAGATGTCATTGCATTGTGCTGTAACACCTAGGCAAACAGTAAGGAATTGCTTTTGCTGGAGCGACATCACTGTTTGGCTAATGAGGGATATCACTGTTTGGCTAATGATTGCTCAAAGTTACATTTATTCATGTTACAAAGACATATGTCCACTTCATAGAAAATTAAAAATGTCAAAGCAGAATCTCCAGATGATGCCTTTGCCTCATATTAGCCTTTTCCTAAACCAAACAATGTCTTTGCTACAGGCCCATAGCACCCCTTAGATGCTCATCAGAAACATGGGGAGATGCAGAGAATCAACATTTTACTTACATAACAAAAGCTAATGGAATAGTTAGTGGCATTTCAATAGCTTATGGTGAATAACAGGGTGCCAGTACTTTAACAAGTGAACTCGTGATACAGCCTGTGTCACAAGGGAGCGTGTGTTCAAAAAGAGGATTCAGTGACTGGAAGAACTTATTTGTGCTTTTTTTTTTTTCCTGTGTTAAATAAAAAGGCTTGTTTTTCACACAGAAGAAAGAGCTACACCAAAAAGCATTAAAACAGATTCAACACCCCTCCCCCAATCCCACATCAAAAAAGTAGTGTTTAGAAGCATTTTAAAAATGTTTATATGCAGTCCTGAAGATGTATATTGAGGCAATTTACTATACAGAAGTTAAAATACTTAGCTAGGAATTAAATTTGTAACATTTGCTATTTGATGCAGTTTGGTCTTTACAAAGGAAAAAATCTTTACTTTTTACAAGCCCTTGGAACAGTCCTCTTCAGGCTTATTAATGTTTACTAGGAAGTAATAAGCATTACATACACAGGTAAATCATTCCTCATGGGCACAGCAATCACTTCAAGCCTTCATTTATTTTTGAATACAGACAGGAGAGAGAGAAAGAGAGACATAGAGAGAGAGAGAGAGAGAGAGAGAGAGCAACAGGTACACTTATGGACATGCTTATACATACCTAGTGAGGTTCTCAAAAGAACCTAACTCCAATGGGTTTTAATAACAAATAATTAAATATGGGAAAATCCTGCTTATGTTTCTTATCTTTAAACTTATATTTGACTATCAAAATTGGCTTGTAGAATGAAATTTTTCAAGTTTTATGAAGCTGAGGTGCATCCCACTGAATTTTGCTTTAGTGTTTAAATCACATGAGATTGAGATGATAATAGATAGATTTATGAGTCTGAATCAAAGGTGTGACTACAATTTATATAAATAGATCCAACTAGCATTAAACAAATTGGTGAGGTTATTGTTAAGACCTGTATGTGTCAAACTTATATTTATGTGTGCACCCATATAAGCTGTACAATCCAGTCTGAAGCACACTTTGCTACATGTATATTGATTTCACAAGACAGATTCACTTAAGTGTCTCTGTCTTACTGCAATTGCAATTTTGGATGGCAGTGCATAGCATAGGTTTTGAATGTTTTTTTGAATTCTTTAATTCTTAAAGGAAGTGAATAATTGAACGGTAATTCCTGGACAATTGCCATAATGATTATTAGTGCAGATCATATGCTTACTATCAGCACATATTCCAAAGTATTTTCCCAATTTAAGCTTTCCAGCTGGTGAGTACTACTGTGTTCATCTTTTCCCTTCGATAAAGTTCTACAGTAAGAATTGTCTTAAATCACATCTCTGTTTTTGCAGTGATTTGCTTTTTCCTAATCAGAACAACTAGCTTTTCTTATCTCTTTTTTTTTTATCATGTTTTCTTGGTAATTTTTTGGTTTGCAAATTAATATTTCAGTTTATAAGTAATGTTCAAAAGAATAATCTTCTATACTTTAGAAACAGAGAACTTTAAACCATAGTTGCATATTTAAATTCTTAGGTTTTCAACTGGATTTCACTTACAGTGTACATAAGTACCTTCTTACAATTATTCTTATAAATAAAGAATTCAGCTTCATGTCTACCATATAAAATGTGATGTTTCTTACTATAAATCATCTGAAAACAAGCATTTCTGCTGAAATATTATCTCTGTGGGAAAGCAGATCATAGGTCACTTCTTGACATGGAGAGTCCAGTGGCAGAGTTTGTGAATTAATATATTATTAAAGACGTACTTGAAATGTAAAATTCTGGAACAAGTCCATGTTGCAAGATTGCTTCCTTATGCTTGATTATCTGTTGTGAATTAGCCTGTTGGTTTCATAAAAGATTTCCATTAGGAAAATTCCTGAAAAATGTTTAGAACAAGAGAACAGTTTAACCTAAAGTGTCAGTAATTTCATGGTGAGTTATGCGTCTTGAATATAATAGTTCAGCAGCACTCAGTTGCCATGGTTCATTAGTTATCATCAAACCCCCAAATCATCTTTGTGCAGAAGCCCAAAAGTCTCTAAATATGCACATGCAGTGCAATTATGAAGTAATCAAAATAAAATTTAACAATTTTGAAGTTAAATTGAAAATAGATAGTCCTTTCAAAGTCTTAGATTAAAGGGAGACAACCATATGTAAATCAGATACAGTACTGCTAAATTATCTTGTTCTCTGTCTGTGCTTTCTAAATGATAGACAAGGTAACTGTACAGAATGATTCCTTTGAAGGATCTGACAAGCATGATTTATAGCATAGCCCAAAACACATTCTTTGCTTGAATATTTATTCAAAAGAGCTTCATTTTCCCCAATTCTAATATGAAGGAATTATATCTAAATTGTGTCTTAAGTTGTAAAGTAACAGGAGGAAGAATATAAATTACACTCTTACAGAAATATACAAGAGATTTAAATTGGAAAATTGCTATTTTGGAATGCAAGACAGCAAACTACAATTAATCACTGTTCTTCCTCTCATCAAACTTCACAGTGAAGCTTCAAGAAACATAATGCAGTATATTAAAAGGCTCATTTAAAACCCTTTCTCAAATACTATAAGCATCTGGGGGGAAAAAAGGGATATCCTTGTTTAGAATAAATCATTCAATGAGTTATTACTTGAGAACCTAAAGCTAATTCAGTTTGTGTAAAACCTCCAAATTTTTAAAAAGCTTAACTTGTGGAAGTGCTTTTAGATTCAACTGTTTATGAAAGTTGCCTGTACTCTCCACATGGAAGGACAAAGTGACAAACTGGAATCTTAACCCAAGAAAATATACCCTTCCAATTTTCTGTAGGTTTTAAAGAATTGGTTATATTACTCTAAAGCACTAATATCCAAGTATCATCCTAATCAATGTCACAAGTATAGGCTTTTTCAAATGCTAGATGCTCTGCTTCACATTGCTGAGGCTCCCCATGGAGACTTCATATCCAAACTCAGTCAGACATATGTCTTCCATCTAGAACCCTCATCTCCATGTGCTGCACAGTCATGATTCAGCTTTTAAACCTCATGAAACAGAATTGCCCACATAATTGTTTGCACAAGCAAATGTTCTCCTTTGAGCAACCTGTAGCTCAAAAGCATTCTTCTAGCTCTGTATTCTGAAGGAAAAGAAACCTCAAACTCTAAAAAACTCTTAAACTTTCTGTGAGGGTGTGTTTGCATTGCTAACTCTTTCTCATGTACAACACAGATTTTGCTCTCCCTTTAATCTTGTCTGGCTTTCCAACAATATAAAGAAAAGGCAATTCTTCATAGAATAGAGAACGTACACACAAGTGTATTTTCAGTTCTTTTTTTTTTTTTTTTTGGTCATAATTACTTGGTTTGATAGAAATTTATTTGTTTTTAAGGATTCCACAGAGGTAGATTAAATATTGTATTGCTGAGTCTTGCACAGCTGTAGATCACAGGTACCAGAAGGGACCAGAGCCTGTTCAGCATATTCCTTTGCAACATTCTGGGTATTCATTCAATGATTCATCATTAGAATTATTTCAATAATTTCTGAAGGATGATAGTGAAAAAAACTGTCATCACATAATCTTTCAATCTTAATAACAGTAACCTCAACCTGAAATAATTTGCAGAAGCATTCTTTGACAGGAGAGGGTTTTTAAGTGCTTATTTCCACTCCTATATTTGGAGAAGGGATTTTATTGCTTAATAGGTAGAAACTGAATCCCATCTAGGTATTTATCCTATCTAATTACATTTTGCAACTACACTGGTTCAGCAACTCAAGAGCAGACAGATACCTATTTTCAATTCTAATTCCCATAAAACTGTCTTGCTGTCCAACCTTCCTGTTCTTGCTAAAGCAACAACCTTCCTGTTGTTTGAGAGGGGACTGTATTTAACAGTCTCAAGTGATTTTAAACATCTGCAGGACCTATTGGACAACAGTGTCCTTCAGGAGGCAGCTGGGATCTAGGTGTCTAAAATTCCACTACACATCCATGATTAGGTGCCTGAATTGCTTCCTTAATATCTTAACTGCTCAGATATTGTAAGCTCATGGAAGGCACCAGAGGCAAGTTGGGAGTAACAAATTGCATGATTAAAGTACAGGAATATCTGTGAGAAAAGATACAACCTGTCCTGATGCATATGATGTATTACATAATATGTAAAGAATTTTTCACAGCAAAGATGAAATTTTGATTATTTTTTATTATTATTTTTATTTATTGGGGTGGATTTTTTTGGACAGCAGTAACAGGACCCAGATGCAAAGCTTTGGAAGATTTTCCAGTAGCAGCAGCTGGCTCCTTGGCAGTCTCCTCAGGCAGTTGTGTTGATGCTTTGTAGTTGCCTCTGGCTCTCTCATGTAACTAGGCAGCTGATGAACTTCATTCTATGTTTGAATGCCATTTCTTTTATACATCATTGAAACACCTTAAACTTTAGGAAAAATGTGCAAATTTTTTGTGTCTGTTCAGGATATGTATGTATATTGATATTTATATATCATCTATATAATGATGTATGCAAAATGATGCATCTATAATATACTTATGTGTATAACTTTAAAATTCCATCTATTCAACAGATTTCTACTCTAGAAAGTACTTTCCAGAGAGGTACTCAGTTCTTATGGAAAAACCTTATAAAATAGTCACTGAAGTCCTGCAAAGTAGGTGGAACTAAAAGACGAAAGATTGGTGCTACCATGAAGCCTGTGCCCACTGATGGAACTCACCAAAAATACAACTTACTTTTGTAGTAGTATCCAATGTGAATAGTTATCCTAGCTAGCCATCTCCCTTATTCCTATGTGCATTTACTGTACTTGTCCATTTTAGTGAGTTCTTTATTAGCTGCTGTGCTTTCCTTCCCTACATATAAAAGTACACAAACATTCAGAAATTAGCTTCCAAATTAAAAAAAAAAGGAGGGAGGGGGAGGGCAGTGAACACATGTTCACGTTATACTGTGCCATATGTTGTAGTAAACTGGGTGTATGAATTACCATATGTGGATTTCCTTATCTCTGCCCCTTACATAACTTTGACATTAATGTCCAAATTGCCAGAGGAAAAAGCAGTGGGATACATTTAGCTCATCTTTGAGAAGGCTTTCACTGGATGACTAAACTTTTTCAAGTGCAAGTAGCTACAAAAGGTAAGGAAGGTATTAGCAGATATTTTTTGTGCATTAAAGACTTTTTGGGAAGTCAATGATTTACATGAGTGAAACCAGGCATTTTGAGAACTATATCATGATGACTGAGCCTGCATTTCATTACAGGTGTAAATTTTTGCCCACAGCTGCTTCTCTGGCTTATGTGTAGGAAAACCCAACATGAAATTGAAAAGATACTAATCTAACTTCAACATCAGACTTATCTGTCCCAAAGGTTAGAAAAAAACCACACACTTTCATAATGCTATTTAAAAGCTTGATAATGAAAAAAAATACACAAGAGATTTAAGCTTTTTGGTTTTGCTTAAGAAAGATCCAGTACCATTTGAACCCATCTAAACTTTCTTCTGTGCCCCCTCCACCACATTTGAGGAGAAAAAGCTCCCGCTTTGCTTTCCTGTTGTCAGAGCGTAATTGCTCAGGTATTGGTTCTGTTCCTAACTGATTCAGACCTGCATTCAGCTGTATGTACTTCATCCAGCTGATGTAGTGCTTTCTGTGAGCCCTTGCAGGGCCCGAAGTTTTAAAATGGGGATCTGGAATAGCAATGACATTTAGGCTGCAGGGCTTTTCATTAAATTAAAGGCACTGGGGAGACTCTAATAATAGGGCTGAAGCTGAAAATGGGCAAAGAAGAATTTGATCAGATAGTGCTCTTGTAATTTGATTATGCTTATGTAAGGGAGAGCTGGGACTGAAAAAGGGACAAGAGGAGAAGAATCAATAAAGAGTAAGATGACATTAGGAAAGGTTTTTATTTCTACTGACTAGCTAGTGAGAGCTGAGTAATGTAATTTTTATTCTTGTATGAACTGACCTAAACTTTGGAGATGATCTGGACTTACTGTACTACAAGGCTTACATGGTTCAGTTCTTCTAATCCTGTTCTCTTTTTCATGCTTATGTTTTTGTAAATCTGAAAATAAATTGAATGTAAATCCTGTTTATGCAGGAATTAATATGAAGAATGTATCTTCTGCACATCTGGCAGAACATGTTTCCTGGACATGCTTTTAGCTACGTTACTGGTCTGACTTGCTCAAAAGCAAAAGCAGTACTAAAGAAGAGGATGCCTGTGAAATTAAATGAGGGTTTGGTTTGGATACCCCAGAAATGTGTGAGCGTAACTTCAGACACTGATATGTAGACCATGTGCATGTTTCCCATTCATAAGGAAAAAAGCAGCATTTAAAACACTCCAAAAAGAGCCTGAACATTATATATGTCATTTGTGTATTCTTTGGATTGTTTGCTTTCTCTAGCAGAAGCTAAAGGCATATGCCTGTTGAGAAAAGCTTTCTGATTCTGTTGAGAATGAATGTAAGATAGTACACAGATTAAAAGAAAAATTCTGTTAATGAATGTGCTGGACTCTGAAATTAAACTCAGCAGGTGGGTAAATGCCACATGTGTTTCAAAGAACACTGCAATTCCCCTACAATACTCTGACAGAAAGGGGGCATGAAGCTGCCTGCTCATGATTAGCAGAGTAGGTTGTAGCTCTCTTCTTCCATCTGTTTTGTAAAATGAAACACAGGGACAGAGACTTGAGTTTCAGAACCTCCTTGGATTGTGTTTCTTTTGATTAATGGCTTAATGTATATTGTTTTCATTACAAGGCTCTTTACTGGGGTTTCTTCTACGTCCTGCAAATGCAATTGCCCAATACAATAGTTGACTGGATACATAGTGGTACCACCATTCCACCTGGGGATGCTACTGTCTGTGTTGAAATGACACACCACAGCATCTTTTACTAGGGAACTAACTTACTACTTTATAGAATCATTGACTATCCCAAGTTGGATGGGTTCCATAAGGATGATCAAGTAGAACTCCCTGCTCCTTGTAGGACTGCCTAAAACTAAACCGTATGGCTAAAAGCATCATCCAGATGCTCCTTGAACTCTGACAGGCTTAGTGCAGTAACCAGCACTTCCCTGGGGAGCACAGCATCACAGAGTTGTGATATGTGTTACCAGTTGTGATAGAGCACAGCATGAATTTGACAGTATATGCAAATATATCCAAAACTTAAAATTTCTTGGAGATACTTTCAACTTATCAAGTTCGCGAATTTCCTACTTGTTTTCACTTTTATTGGCAGTTTAACATGGGAAAAGTGGAAGTAACATAAACCTGAACTTGTATAGGGACTACAGGATGTAGATTCATTGCTGTGCCTTGTATCTTGCGTCACCTACCATGATGTAAAATGATGGGAAAATGCACAGATACGTTCAACAATAGAGAAGTTTCAGGTATGCATTTCTGTGTTACTTCCAACTGGAAGAACCAACATGAAACTCAGACGTAGAATTCTACTGCACAGTGCTTGTATTGTCAAATTTTGCTGCAATATTTGTGGCTGATACTGAAACTCCAGTCTATTGTGTGAAATTATACTAACTCACTATGTTAGACCCTTGTGACAAAATATGCCACATGGACCAATCGATTCATTATGCTTTCTAGTTATCCTATTTAGTGAGTCAGGTTAGTGATGTGTTAATCCGAAAAGTTTTATCAATTGATTAATTTCTAATTTGCTGTGAAAAAAAAAATCAAATCAGGAAAGAGATGGTAAGATTTTGTTGTATTGAGCCTCACTCTGCTTTTATAATATGTCTTGTTCAGTCATCTTCCAGAGGAACAAAGTTAATTTGAGATGCAAAAAAATATTTTCTTACCATGTTTTTCAAAGTATTTTAACATCAGTCTTTAGTGCTTTGTTTGCAACCTGGGTATTGTCTTGGCTCAGCCCAAAGACACCAAACTTCAATCACTTACATTTTTTATGATCTCCAAGAAAGAAATTCTGATATTCTTCATCAGTTGTGGTTAGGTATAAAGATCCTGTATTTCAATCAACCACTACTACAAACTTGTTGTTCTCAGATGAATTATATTAGAAATTAATGTAAACCTTACCTCTTTAAGTGGTGATCCACTGTCTGGGGTAACATTTGAGAGTCTAGAGATCTACTGTTGTGCAGTTTACATTGCTGTTTTATCCTGCATGTAACTGTCACTTAGCCATTAATGTGATACCAGTTAGCCCTTGCACATTTTAGCTGTCCAGCTTTCTGTGTGACATAAAGAACAATGCACATGCAATGTTTTGGCAAAAGTGATTAAGGTCTGCTTCCATGTTTTACTTGTTTTCCCTCTTAACTGAGCTTATCAGGGAGGTTTTTTGCCTTGTAAGCAAAAATGTTCTCTTTGTGAGTTTGACTTCTGATGCCCCTTTTTAATTTAGTTATCATTTAATGCTATTATTTATACAACTTAGTATTAAGGGGGTGTGTTTCTATGTATGTGTAATTCCTGAGGACACAGTAGACCCTATTATACCAATAGGTTACAAATCACTCAGAAATGCTTATCACACATCTGAGCAATTCCTTAGTGAATATATTGATCTAGACAGGATTTTATTACAATACGAAAACTGTAGTTACTAAAACTGGTTTATGATTTTTGGCTGGAACATGTTATGCTATAAAATTCTAGGTAATATGTGTTTCGGGCAGGAAAGATATCCCTTGAAGACTTTTTACTGGAAAATTTCAAAACTAGTGCAATTTTTATGCATGCCTAAATTCCACTTTGCCTTTCAGAAGCCAAAAAATATTCAAATGGAATATATGCAAAAAAAGAAAAAAAAACCTAGTGGCTCTTTTTATTATGTTTACTTTGTTTCAAGAAAGCAAATGGAAGGAGAGAGAAAATACAAAAAAACTGTCTACTTGCAAAATAATTGTTTTGACAAAAGATAAGCACACCAAACCCTGCCATATAATGTTAATAACCCTGGTCCAAGTAAAGAGAAAGGCTCGTTGTGAGGTTTAAATCATGGGATTATCCTTAGACGTTTCCCAAACAAAATCTTTCTTTCTGTCTAGTAAATAGATAATATTGGTCTTTCCTGTACCTGGCTTACCTGGCTAGGCAGGGTGAGATCAATCTTTTCTTACTAATCTTAGTTTAATTTTAAGTGTATTGTATCAGTTAAATTATCACTCTTTGTGCTTATTATACATCTAATCAAAACGTCTAACAAATTTTTAGATGCTCCAGACTATTTAGGTTAGTTTAACAATAGTCAGTGTAGCAGATTCATCCTAGTCTTCTGTAATAATTATAAAGGCATAAACCACAGTGATATTGAAGAATAGACTGGAAAAAACCTCTTCGCTGTTGTTTAAAGGTTAATACCTACTTGCTCATCAAGTTTTTCCTCCAAGCAACAGTGCAAAAAACTTATCAAGGATTTAATATAGAGAGTATTGTATTTTAATATAGGGAGTATTTTACTTCTACAACACGAATATGAATTGAAAGGTAAAGGTTTAAAATTTTCTATTGCTGTAATAACTGTCTCCTGAATTCAAGTAAATTGGTCTAACAAACTAAAACCATTTTAGCACAATAATAATCCATATTTTTTTACCCTGGTCATGTATCCTGTGATTTATAAATTAAAAAATTGGATCATCAGCAATAATTAATAACAGTTCACCATAGCACTAGCTTCACTGTGGCATGATTTTCTTGATCTTGCAAAATTGTCATTGGCACAGGAACACTGTAAAGTTTTGGAGGATGTACTCTTGTAAAATACACCGGACTTGCACATTTAAAACTAGTTTGTCTAATTCATTACCAAAGACAATTACTCCTATTTATTATATATTTAAACTATAAACAGTACTTTGTAAAATAAAAGATGTATTTTTATGGCATATAATCTTATATCTGCTGTAGAAAAAAACTATTGGTAAGATATCTAATAATGCCAAAGAATACATTTTTGCTGAAAGCTTTGCCAGAAACAAGAGTACATAATAGGATTAAGAAGAAAACAGATAACTATTTTTGCCAATATATTCAATTTTCAGTGCTAGCTAAATGGGTAAAGAGAATAGCAATGAAGCACTCAGCCAGCTCTATTTAGGATTTATCTTTCTAATGCACATTTAAGAATTATTAAATTTTAGATTAGTAAATCTAGATTTTAAAATGCGAGTGTAAAGGACTACTCAATTTTATTGTTTTTTCCCCAAATATACTTTACACATTTGATAGACCAACACAAAGGTCAATATTTTGCATTTAATCAGGCCTTAAAAATGTATGCATCACTTCTCAAGTACTCAGTAGCTTAAGGCTGTTCTTGTTGGGCTGTTATGAGCTGTAGTGTATATAGGTATATAGAATACGTCATCTATCAAACAGATTGCACTTGCTGTTAGTCAGAGCTCTTTACTATATTTAGATTATTTTTTATATAAAACTTTGTAAGTGAAATCTTGGTTACACTGAAGTCAATGGAAAAACTCAGCAGTCTTCAATAAGCCAGGACTTTAGCCCTGGTAGAAAGATTTGAAAAATAATAATAGCTACTAGAAGGTAGAATTTTTAAATAAAATATAACAATTTTAGAAATTTAATTTTCACAGTCTCAGAAAGAATTATTTAGAAAAACCCACAGTTTTATATTGCAGGATATATCTTTTTCATCAAAACTCTCCAGTCATTATATCATGCTCATTGAAATTAAGTACTATGTACAGAGCTATTTTTGTGGAAACATTCCAGAGATGTCCTTAAGAAGACACCCTGGATGTGAGAAAAAGGTCCAACATACAAAGTGCACTCTGTAGAAGTTTGCTTGCATCACACTAATTCTTCTTCTTAAAGAAAAAACACCGAAAACAAATTCCTTGTCAAGTTACCTTTATGCAGTAATGTGGCTTGAAATATGAATTAAATACCAATTTTTTCCATTGTACTAAAAAATGAGTGCACTACTCTTTTTAAATGCATGCAAAAATTACTCATTATTGAATATCAACTTTCTGTTCAGAGCCTTTTTTCGCAGTTTAGAAATTTAGAGCCTAAAATAGAAGTCTATAATGTAAATGCTGATACAACATAATAGCACTAGCAGATGATATTATGATAATCAACCAAAGCTATTTGCTGAGGGCTTTTTCCACACTGTAAATGGATGAAGCCTGTTCATAGCAAGGGTAATATGATGGGAAGCCTTCAAAGGGTTACCTCATTACTTTGAATGTAAGGCAGCTTGATGCAGACAGTGATCAGTATTCTAATGTATTTATTTCAGGCATAAGCTTGTTTTCTCCCTGCATTTTGAGAAAGGAACAGAAAACAAAACAGGCAATAAAAATTGAATTTGGTTACAATTCTTTCCTAAGCTTTGTGTGGGGAAAATTGTGTCCTAAAATCAAAATTAGTGCTTGGGTAAGTGTACATGAATTATATGTTTGCATCTCTAAGGGTAACATTTTTACTCTTTTCCAAGATCTGTTTTAGTTGCTCTTTCAGACATCAGGGTGCTACTAGATAGGTTTCGCAGAGCTGTGCTTCTCCCTATCATTCCCTAAATATTTGGACCTAAAACTTGCTCTTGTTATTTTTGCTGGAAAGTATGTGTGGAAGTTAATGTAATATGGAGTTGACTTTATTGGAAATCTAGGTTTGTAGATATTGGTAATAATAGTGTTCAGTGGGTTATAGAAGGAAAACAGCAGATTAACTGCCTGGCACTAACCTGGAATACCTGGAATATTTAATTTTAGTAGGAGTTTCTTCTGGGTGCAAATTAATGTCCAGTATTTCCCACAGTAGTAAAGGTGAGTCTAACACAGTAGGTCTTAATTATGTCACTAATGAGAACATGAGAAAGATTGGAAACTAGGTCTGAATCTTGCTGCACTGTCCCATCTTGATTAATTGAAGTATTTAATTTCAGCATCTATAAGACATATCAGAATATTTAGGTGAGCTTGGCAACT
This sequence comes from Pachyramphus minor, assembly GCA_013397135.1. Lineage (NCBI taxonomy): Eukaryota > Metazoa > Chordata > Aves > Passeriformes > Tyrannidae > Pachyramphus > Pachyramphus minor. Next base: position 85,951 of record VYXB01008791.1, read on the forward strand.
CTGAAAACCTGCGTCTGACTCCATTTTATTATATCTGTTATTCCAATAATCTCAATTTAAGTTTGCACAGAAATATTAAACTTATGTTCTACTGCTAGCACTTTCCTTCCTTAATACCGGATAATAGAGAGTATATTTTTATATTTTTGTAATGTGTCCAATGTCCCCACGTTTCTAGCAGTGGCATGTCACTGGCTCTGACTCCATTTAAAGCTTTACTTAATCAAAAAAGGATATTGAAGGCCACCAGATTTCCAGCTTTTCATACCACTGTTTTGGTTTAATACTTTGTAGAAGGATCTAAAATTTCTCTAACATTTAGTGTTAGGGGATTTTTTTCCTGAGATTTGGAAAAAAAATCCTTTACATTAAAGAAGGAATGTTTATATAATTTAGTTTTGTACAACATAAAAGATAAAATGTTAGATACATTGACTCATATATGTACACACGTATATAAATACATATGTATTATTTAGTACCAATATAGAAGTCAGATATAACTCTCAGCAATGTAAATGCCATAGTGAATATGCTACAAAGCACCAATCATTTCTGGTGTTATGCTAGATTATTGACTTCTTTTCATCACTATTACAATGATTCCAGAACTTTGCCACTTTCATAACTGTCCTCAGCAGTCTTCATCCTTTTTTCTTCCTTTCCTTTTCTTTTTTTTTCTTAATTAGGGACCTCATATCTTCCAGGGTCTTAATACCGCTAGAAGGCCAATTCATGTTTGACTGTTTAACAGTGTAATAATTTGTATGGCCAGAGGGACTTTCTTTTTCTTTTTTTTTTCTTTACTTGCAGGAACAAAAGGTTGTGATAAAAAGGGCGAAAACACAGAAAATATAAATTAAAAAATTGAACAATAAACTTTACTTTTAAAACCTTCTAAAATTTAAAAGTATATAAATTAGATAAACTATGTTATCTAGATAATTTGCTAGAGAACTATTGTGTTACCATGTCTAAATATCATGATATTCTGCCAATTTTTTAGTGAGTATTTAAAAAAAAAGCTTTTGAAAAAAGACAGTTTTGGGAGCTAACAATAGTGAACACTAGTGCAGTTTGTTTCTCATGCAGGAGCTACCTACATTTTATCCAGTTGCAACTAGAAGAAGACTGATTGTCTAAAAGGATAAGACGAGGATAAGTGTTAGTTTTGGAGAGGAACATTTGCAAATAATACAGTGATTTCTGGATTACATTAAATTATAGTAAAAACAGGGCACAGTAGATCAACTAAAGCTTAACAAAATATGAGGGACTGTCCCATATGTCTGCTTTTAGCTTTGGTATTTTCTTTTTTAAGTAGTGGGGGAGGAAGAAAAGGCAAGCTACGCAAGCCTCTTCTCAAGAACTAAAATCTGACACTACTTTTAGGCTTTATGATGCTGTAGCTCCTGTGGAGAACTGCTGCTCTCAGTTACCTTCCACGCAACTTTATCTCTAGCATCTTACCTTTGCTCTGTTGTTTAATGACATGATGTCCGTCTCTGAAGGGCCACTAGAAATTGGTTGAAAATGTGGGGAGAGAAATTTGCAAAGTTCAAGACAGAAGGTCTGGCCTTAGGCCTGGGCGTGGATGAACATCAGTGAATGCACAGGAGGTGATGTTGCTTGCAGTAAGGGGTTTCCATAAGTGCAGGTTATTCAGGCCTTGAGCTGAGCTTTGCAGCTGGAACTGTCAGGTAAGTCAGGAGCCACGTGGACCTTGGGCATTGCTGGACACTGCAGCCAGTAATAATCTCTTCATGCCAGTTCTGAGATTTTTTTTTCTCTGACTACACTCTTGTGTTTTTCTGCATTACTACTTCCCATAGAAAACTTCTACATTTAAACAAAGTAGAAACTTGTATGCATTTATTCTTTTTTATTATAATAAAAGTAAAACCCATAGGGTGAAAAGTAATTTTTCCTTTGAAAAAAAAGGCTTAACAGCTGGGAAATTGCAAAAGTGAGTGGAAAAAAAAGAGTTTAGCTCAATTAACTACTGTCATTCAGTAGCTTCCTCCTGGGATAACTTCATTTCTTTATTCTATTGTGTAGACCTAATTCCATTGTCATAAAAGGGAACAGATGAAAGGAGTTAAAGAAGTCTTAACTACAGCAAATCTAGTATATTAATTTTCCAAATCATACCAGAAGAAAAGGATGCTGTTTCTGTCCTACAGTTTTTGCTTAGAAAGCAGTTACCATCTCAAACCTATGTGTGTCCATCACGCTCCTTGCCTTGGACTGGTGTGAATTCTACAAGACAGAAGGTTTCTAGGATTCCTATGTAAAATAAAGAATCCTTTTGAATGTACTTTCATAGCATGTGTATGCAGTAAATAAAATTTGACTTTTAGAGTTTCTAGATTTCAAACGTTTAACTAATGCTGGAAAATCAATGAAGGGGTTCCATGTGAGCCTATAATTGAACAGTACATGAAGTATATGGTTTTTAGGTTAAAAATCTTGTTTATCTGAGGAAACAGTCATGCACCTGGATCTTGCAGAGATATCCACAGACTCAGAACTTGGAGATTATTCTTACTTTCTGCACTCTTAAGTTGTGTGAGTCTTCAAAAGTTGAGGACAAAAGACTGTGTTTGACTCTCTTGGTTTGCACGTGTTTTGATATGCTCTTCAGGTAGGATTTCCATCTGTTCCTCTAGGTTATTCTTTCCCCCAACCATATGTGAAATGTGTCTGTTGGTTTTGGCAGTGAGCTTGTGTCTGCTGAAACAGTGATTGCTGTATAACTTCTTTCTTCACTGCAGAGCTTTTAAGATGTGTATGCTTATGCCCTGGCCAAATTCCCAAACTGAATGTTCCCTGCATCTCCCATGTGCAGGGCCTGATGCTGGGCATTAGAAGTTTGTGTGGGAAAGCAGATACACCTCACTGCATTGAATCCATTAGATCCAGTATTGTTTGGAGCAGGACTTCATGGTTTCCCACATATCAGGACTGAACAGTCTTCGTAAAACTCTCTGTTGAAATTATACCACATCGTCCAAGTAATTCCATATCCATTGGTGGAGGCAAGGAGGAATAAAAGAGGAATTACTATAGTTTGATAATTAAGGCATTCATTCATATAGGACATTGAAATTCAAGTCCTTTGTGCCTTCTCTTATGAATATTGAATGACCTGTATGTAGTGAAACAAGCTTCAGCACTTTGACCACAAAACAACTCACAAACTGGTATTTAGGGCACTCCTTTGAGATGTGGAAAAATTTAGTTCAGGATCTCAGAGCAGATCAGCTACAATAGGGATCTGAAACAGGTCTCTCACCTTATCGCTCAGTTTCCAGGTGTAGTTTTGTGAATAGACACTGGACAACGATTCCTTTCTTATTAACAAAACCATCCTCTAAATAAAATGTGTGCACTGACAAGAGGAGAGAGTATAATAATTATTTTCTGCTCCCACTGAAAGATAGAATAGTTGAGTGGCTTTGTGTTAAGACCTGTACACACTGTGTAGCTGACTGTCATTACTAGATATGTGATCACAGTGGAAAACAGTGAGAACATCATGCTTGCTCAGTGCTGAGATAATAATATCCCAAGTACAATGGCCAGTGAGCTTTAGTGTAGGCAGAAATTAAAATATCTTATGCTGTCTAAATAAGTGATAAAGGCTGCATTTAAATGGAGACTCATTTAAGTAATTCATAACTAAGTAAGATTCATAAACAGTTTTATGTCAGTTGGAAGTAATGAGATAAACCTTAGCCAATGCAAGAGTCCCATTTAGATGCAGCATAACAAAAAAAAAAAAACCTGGATCAGAAGAATACTAGAAGCACTCTGTATAAAATTACAAGAGTTGACTGGATATTAACTGTAGCTATGCCTAGAAAAATAGAAAGTATCAGTGTTGGTTGAATAAAGTCCTTCATACCATGGTCCATATGGGATTGTTGCCAATTATTATGGTTAATTTAGTCAGTTTATTTTCCTTTGTAGTCCACAGTGAAGCGATAAAATGCTGGTTATGAATAACATGCATAATGAGTAAATAAGATGCTTAATCCTATACAAAAATAATTATATATGGTTCAATTTTGAGATTAGATTTCAGACTGAAGCTTTTAAGAGTAAATGCACCTCGAACTGCGTTCTTAGGGAAATTGGAAATTTCAGTTCTCTGTTGTCTTACAGTGATACAGATAATGTACATTGAAGAGAAAATAGGAAAATAGTTATAGTTACATCAGTTCTTGCTTCTTAGGTATGTACATTTATAGGGCACATTTGACATTTTTTATGTTCTTAGAATGGGACTTTATTACTCAAAATGTTTAAATATAAAATATCAAAAATGTTTTCCTTCTCTCAGTTTTCACAGATGTTCTTTATTTTAAAATAAATATCAAAGATACTTTGAGCCAAATTCTCATCTCCAGTTATATCCAGCCAAGCCTGCCAGTTTCAGTGCACTTGCTTAGGCATGTCTGGTCATGGTTTTCTCTCCTCTCATTTTTTCCCATCTATTCTCACTGTCATACTTCAGTAAATCCTAAGTTCCATATCTAATGTTGGGTACCTTTAGCACAATCCCATATGCCTTATACTGCCAAGTTGCTTTTTTAGTTTTTACAAAAGCAAAAAACTTTCATTTTTACTTACAATTGTGAAAAAACTACAGATTAAAGAAAAAGAATGTTAGAGTTGCTGCAAGAAGAAGATTTTATCAAAATATCTTAAGATGCAAGGGAGAAGGAGGCTTTTTTTTTTCTTTTTTACCTTGGGCAGATAATGTGAGTGAAAACTGCAGCTTTCATGTACACAGTCATCCTTTACCATATGTTAGTTTGCCATATGTTGCCATATGTTTTATCAAATGCAGAATAGTCTTTCTGTGAATGCAGCCTTACATCATGCCTTCATTATTAAAATGGAGACTTCTAGCTAGAGATACCTTAATGGAAAGCCTTTTAGAAGACAAGGCAAGAGATAGTTTTATCTTTTTCTTCACCAATTTTCACAAGGAAACTACAATCTCCTATTAGCTATTTATGTGTAAATTACACCTTGTTGTGGCAGCAGAGATGTGTTTTTCCTGTGATTCCTACTCCCAATGCCTAAGTGAAATGTGATTAGCTCAGGATTTAAAAGGTCTTCAGCCGTGGCAGTGTTATATCACATTAAATGATTTAAGCACCCATTACTTTTAAAAGTATTTTTGACCTTGTTCAAGATAAGATACCATTTCCCTCAGTGGAAAAAGCTTTATGTTGGCATTGAAAACTTTCAGAATTAGCATTACCTTAAATTTAATCATACTTTAACCAGTTTGGAAGGGTTCATAGAAGTGCCTGTATTAACTTGAGTTTGAAAACTATAGCAGTAGCCTACATCTTTTTATAAGGCATTAAATACAGTTTTATACAAGATTAGTTCTCATAGTCACTTTATATGAGACCAGACTTACCAAATTCAGTTGTCTTAAGGTGTTTCTCTACTAAATGCCTCTGCTAGGAAAAACATGTACTTGCTACCTATAGTTTCCTACTAGCAAAACAAGAGGTTTTACTCTTCTGTGAGAGGTACCCAGGCTATGTGGTACAGCTCATACTGTCACTGACTTGAACAGAGGAACAGCATCCGTTGCCTAGGAATTGTGTGCCTCATAAGCTCCAAATCCAATCTAAATGCCTTTTGGTCTCTAGACCCATCTGCATAATATATTATATATATATATATATAGGGCTTTTCAGGCTTTTTTTGCATTGAGTTTCTTATGGTTCATTGCCCTGGCACAGTAAGAATACACCAAAAGCACTGAAAATGCAAGGGGGTTGGGAACACCAACCAAATATACCATAAACACAGGTGAATTAGGAAAATTTGGACAGTTTCCTAGCAAAAATTTTGTTAGACAGAGTTGTCTGTGATAGTTGTCTGTCATTCCATGGGAATGAAATGCTGGTCAAAATAATGCCAGTTCCACAACACTCTGAGCAGTTTACAGTAAAATACTATAACATGTGGAAGATGACTGGTCAGATAGCTGAATGTGGAAGTCACTTGACAGGGAAAAATTAAAGGCAAGGATAGGAAAAATAAATGAAGACTGAGCATCTAGGTCAAAAGGGTAGTGAGTTTTCTGGCCTAGTCTTTAATACTGCCCTTATTCATTTGATACATGGTGGTATGTGGTTGAATCTTTTCTGCACTCTCCTTAAATACTATGATCAACCCTGCCTAAACAGTCACTTTCTGCTGATTAGCTTTTTGTAGGAAACCTTTTCCAATAATCTCATTTAATATTCTTTCTCCCGTATCCAGCTTTAAACACAAATTCTTTTTTATCCTTTTGCATAGATGGTTTTCATCTTCATAGAGATTGACCTTTTGCCAGCAAATACAACTAAGACTGATTACAAACCTCAGTTGCACTCAATGTCCATTAAAATCTTCTTTGGTGAGCAAATTTGGTTTGTGTTTTATTTTTATAGTCTTCAGTGCATCAGTTCCACTTTGTTCCTTTATCATAGAATCATAGGCTGGTTTGGGTTGGAAGGGACCTTAAAGCTCATCTCATTTCCCTGTGGGAACTGTACTGTGGGCAGGGACACCTTTCACTAGACCAGGTTGCTAGAGCCCCATCCAGCTCACCCTTGAACACTCCCGGGGATGGGGCATCCACAACTTGCCTGGGCAACCTGTTCCAGTGCCCCACCACCTTCACAGTAAGGAATCTCTTTCTAATATCTGACCTAAATCTATATAAAAAGATTATGGCTGTAAGGTGACATGTATCATTAGCATTGTTATTTTGAAATATATATAGTATTATATATATATATAATATATTATAGTTGATTTTTGGTGCTGCAAAAAGTATGAATTTTTAAATTATTTCCACTCATTTTCCATTTTTCATGATCATTTGACTTCTGAAATCTGTAATTGCTTTATCAATGGCATACAGATTATAGCTCAAAAAAGAAACACCTCTAAGATTATCAAAGATGACAACTGTTTAAAAAAATTGTTAAGCAAGTTTAATAACCTGTTTCATTAAGTAGAAACAGAAATTAATCTGTAGAGATGTTTACATGTAAAAAGAGCAAGTCAGTTGCTCAGTGATTTTTTTAAAAATTATAATAACAAATCTATTACCAAATGAAGCAGTTTCTTTGGCTGTCCATCTCCCACTTGCACAGAAGGGTAGTGATTAGTACAATGAGGTAAATCAAACACTAGAGAAAAAAAATTTACAAATTACTGCCAATTACTCCCGCTTCTTTCTGAGTTATGGGGTCTGCTGTATTACTTTGAAGCTCCTTTTGGAAGCTTACCAATCAAAATCAATTTGATTAACCATAATTTTCTAAGTTCAAGGTAAGTGATAAACACTAAAAGAAAATGTTGGGATTTGATTCTTTTTTAACTTAACAAACTTACGTTTCCCGTTTTTCAGGCTCTCATTGCCAAACTGTCAAAGTTCCAAGGATAACCCAGGTTATTTCTTCAGAGCATTGAGATCAGAAGCAACTTAAATAAGCACTGGCAATCACACAGAAAATACAGTGTCATTAGTTGTGACAACTTAGGTCTGAAAAGGGGTTTTGATGCTTTTTGGAATGGCTTGTTCTGGACCTTTTAAAATTACCCTTTTTAATATTCTTGAGATTATCTTCTAACATTTTTTTGGTATTACGGAGAGATTCATCAAGGTGTGAAGTTCCCAACCCCCACCTTTCAGTGGCCTTGCTTTCTATATGGATATGCCATATACATCCCAAACTTTATTTCTATTTATAAGCTTGCTAAATTTTCAACTTGTCCATGCAATTTTATTTTACTTTCAGGCTTCTGCACAGCAGACAGCTCCCTGGATCAGAAGTGCTGTACAACATGCATTAGGCAGCATTAAAGCCAGACAATTAAGTGCTGTTTCTGCTTAGTAGAAGAGCACCTTCTTTATCGTTATACACCATCAGCTTTCTAATCCCTTCAAGCAACGATCTGATGATTAATTTACATTTCTACTATACCTATAAAAATGCACTGTTCTTCCTGACCCTTGCTACATGCTTTGTTTTTATATGGCATTCTTGACTGTCACTTGCTGTATACTATCAGAGAGCAGAATGTCACCAAAACTGAGTGGACTATGAGAGCAGCTCCCAGTTCCCCTAATAACGCTTTGCAAATTTATATGCCAGGATTAGGAAAATGGCTTGCAAATTACTGATAGTAATCAGAGTAAGATGATTTTTTTTAGAGGAAACAAAGTCTTCATGTTTTTACATTCAAAGACGTTGATAAGGAGAAAATAGTGTCAAAATAAAGAACTAAGAGAAATGTTATGATGTGGAAATCTAGGCATCTAGCCTTAAAAATTAGTAATAGGCTGATCATAATTGCTAAGGGAATAGGTGATTAGCAGCTATTGGTGGAGTGGGGTTGGGTTTTGTTTGGTTTTTTTTAACATAAGTTTGATTTCTGGGATAGAGTTTCACAATGATACATTCTGATTAGTAGGTACTTCTACTCAGAGCTTGAATCATGGTCATTTATAAACAGCTCTATGGGGAGTACTAAGCCTCTGGTCTTAGGCACTTACCTGATATCCTCAGGAAACCAAAGCTCAGGCTCTGGAACCCAGGTCTTAATTACATGAGATACTTCCATGAGCAAACCCCAGGTATGTCAAGGAATATTTGAGACTTCAAGAGCAGGTTAAACTATCTGAGTAGACACACTTTTAGAACCCTTCAGTGCACTTTGCATTAATCAGCTCTAATTCTCTAGCTTTCCCCTATTCCGAAGGCTCTTTGATGTATTCTGCTATGGCACAAGTTTTGCTGAGTTTCTTTACTACTATCTGCAGTCTTATTTTGTTACTTTCATAAGACTGTCCTTGCCTTGTTTCCAAGTTAGTAGTGAAAGATATTTCTGATGAAAAACAGAAAAGGCAAAGTACTGGCTCACATGCTAAGTTATTTAAGCGATTAGTTCATTTAGCTTTGCATGTTACAATTAAGGAATCTTATAATACATATTTTTAAAAATTGTAAAAATAGATCAGTGGTGACTAGCATGGATCTGTGTTTGAATAGAATCAATTCAAGTATTGTACAGTAATATTTGGTGCAAGTTTAATGTAGTTTTTAAAACAAGGTTCTAAAACACTTGGCTTCTCTTATCCTTCATGAATGCAGAGGAAAATCCACAATGGTTAACGTGAAATAATTACCTGTGATGACAAAAATACTCATGTTTTCTAAAGGTTTAGTGTATGAATCTTAAAAACTCTTCTTCCTGAACTGTTTTAGTGCTTAATTGTGGGAAGATTTATCCACAGTATATTTTGACTAATGATATTTTTCTGTGCACAATAATATTACAATTAACTTCTTGCTGTGATATTTTTGTCTCTACCCTCTTAGTAATTTTCTGGTTTCACTTAAAGAAGTAAAATCAAAAGCAGAAGGGGTGGGTTTGTTTTTTCGTTTTGGTTTGGGTTTTTGTTTCACAGTTTTACAACCCAACTTAGTTACCCAATTCTCTATTCTGAAATTGTGGTCAACGTTGTTTTGCACTGTAACATATGCAACGTCATCAGCAGTATATGTCTAAACCAAGAGAGAAAAGGTCCTAAAATGGTATATGAACACATAAAGCAGGGGGAAAGGAGAAGAACAATATCACATACATTGGAATATCACATGTACTATGCAACAACCACAAAATATGCAGTATATTACATAAAAGCCACTTTCAAAATAGTGGGTCTGTTTATATGAATAAAGTTTTAAACCCATAGAAGTTCTTTTGCAGTTAAAACTTTATTTATTGGAATTTAAATGTATTGCACAAGAACAAATCTTTTTATAGACACTGCAGCAGATGGTCAAACACCATGCTTACCTACAATTATACCCAAAATTAGTGTGGTTGGTTATATCATCAAAGACAATAAAGGAACAAATGTTCACAAACAAATCTGAACCATCAAAGGTCCAACCTAGCCTGCAGAAATCCAGTTGGCCACATGAACTCCAGAATATACACCCAGTGCTTCCAAACACTAGAAAGTCTGTTAGATGAAGGGGTTAGAGTTCCTCCCAGCTGAAACAATTCATTACTTTGTGTAAATGAGTTTAAATCACATCAGCTAAAATAATGTAATATCTATTTCTTAAATCACAGCTTTTAGAAAACCTTCTTTCTAAAGCAGTGTTTTTGAAACCTTTAAACTACAGCAAAATCTAAATCATAAATTTCTACGTGTTTTCATTTGCCCAGGAAAAAAAGGTTTTAGATAAACCACGACTATTTCTTTTGGATTTGGAAAAGAGCCAGCAAGTCAATTATTTGTTCAGTTCTATTTGCAGCAACAGAAAATAGCCCTAAATTCCATATGGCTGCAGAGGCAAATGCTGCTTCAAAGGTGGGTACTTCTGCTCAGAGATATTTCATGATAATCTTTCTCACAGGTAGTCCGGATACTCAGAGTTGGTCTGATTAGGGGGAATTTACACAGTCAAACCAGGACTTAAAAACGCCTACATCAGTCTGTGGAGAAAGTGTAAAAGAAGGTGGATATAGCAGCCCTCACCTTTTCTCAAGTAATTCCTCTCAAGGTTATTACAGGTTGGTTAGCTGATAAAAGAATGCCATCACATTTCACCTCTCTGACGCAGACTGAATCAAACTGTGCAACTTTTGCTTCGTTTATCTTGCAGCATAGACAGATAAAAGTATTCTTCTGTATATTTTCCTTTCAACACCAGTGATATGGCTTTCATTGTTGCTCTAACCCAAATCACACTCAATCTTGAAACCCTAATTCACAAAGGTATAGATTAGACTTGACCCATTGTTTTGGCTTGTTAAGCACTTGCCTTTGTATCTATTGTCTGTCAAGTTTTCCAGAATGGTCTATTCAGTATCAGCTCCCTGAAGTGACTGGTTACAATTTGTGTGTGTTTGAGTGTCTGTTAGAGGGAGTGGAAATCAAGAGAAATACTTCCATATTACCTTTTAAAACAAATACTGATGTAAGTATTTTTCTTTCTCAATAAGCATTACAAATCTCTCAGTACCATGGCTTGATATTTATTGTTGGTTCTTTCAATATTTATTGATCACAGTTGATATTTAGTGAAAATATTTTATAATACAAACGTACTGATTCCTTCATTCAGAACTTCCTTGGAATGCATAAGGTTTTTTAATTGTTTGCAATTATTTGAAGATTTTAAAATACCATGAAAACTGACAGTATTGCTTTGGAAAACGACATTAGAAATAATAGATGCACTTTAAAAAGATCTGGGTTTTATTATTTGTTTATGCTGTTTATATAATTTTAGGCTTCAGCATCACTAACTGAATTGCAGGTGAACCTCACTTTCACTTTTGGGTTTTTTTGTGTTTTGTTTGTTAGTTTGGTTGGTTTTAATATATGCTGCATTTACTTACAGTAGAAAATGTAAAGGAAATTGAGAAGAGAGAAGAGAAATCTTTTCCTCTACTTTCTTTGGAAAGGAATAACTAAGATGCTGGTACTAATGCTAGCCAGTATGGAACACATTCTAGCTTAATTCTGTATGCATGTTTGCCACTGTCATTATCATCAGTGCAAGTGTCACTCATTCTGTAAAAGAATTAGAATGAGAGAGAGAGTGCACAAGAAAAGTAGAAGGGCTGTATGGCAAATGAGCATATCTTACTCGATGAATGAAAGATCCTAAATTTTCGAAAACATCTCAAGAAAGCATTTGTGAAAATAGCCTAATGGAATGAATCGGGAATATAATTTTTGAGTACAGATGTTCTTAAAAGGATAAATCAGACCTAGTAGCCTTCAAATGATGACTCTTGCCTGAATCACCTCTACCTAAAAGTTGTGCTGAAAGACATCAATATCTCTTCTACCAAAACCCAGCTGAGAAGAGCTGCAAGAGTTTCTTTTCCCTCCCTCTTTACTGGCATGCCTCCCTCGTGTCTCTTGCATACGTAATCTGCTATCACATGGCAGTGATGGAAAACAGAACCGGACAGTTATGTTGTACCCTGTGTAATCCTTCAGAATATAGTCACAATACTTTGCATTTCATGTGACAGGAGAGGAGAGCACTGCTTTGCTAATGGAGTGACATAAAGAAAAAGAAAAACAGAAGCTTTACAGAACAAAAACCAAGTTAGTTGTGATTGCAACATTTCTCATTAGACTCCAAGTTCTGAACAGTCTACAACCATTTATAGTCAGATTGTTCCATGATAATAAAATATCACATGTTTATTGGAAAGTTTCTTAACACAATTTGTGAGTCCCAGCCACTTGCCTTGTGAAGGGGCTTTATATTCAAATGTAAATTTAAAGCTATAATCCCCAAATGTTTTGCTATCATTTCTAAACCCCTCAAGCTACTTGGGTTGATTTTTCCTTTCCAGTTGAGTGGCAGAGTGCTTTACTGTTGTTTTAACGAAGACTAGAGGATTCTTGTCTATTCTATTTGCATTTCACCCTACTATATTTTCAGAGCTAATTTGAATATGCAAAGAGAAGCTTCTAACTGAGGGCACTGAACATAAAAATATGAACATTAAAAAACACTGTATGAATGATGGCAGGTATCCCTGTAATTCAGATTACATTCAGATAGTGAACTCATGAGCATTCCCATTTCTGGATCAGATCATATCTCTCTCAAAATGAGATCCCTTATCCTGATCCCTTGGGGTGCACAAGTCCTGCCTTGGTATCTGTGGCCAAGAAAGGTGAGCCCAGAACCTGAATGGAACCACTACACCTTCCAAACTTCTTCCTGACCTAAGAATCCTTGTGTATGTTTCTGTACTTTAAGAAGTATTTTACTCTCTAAGTTCCAGAAAACTAAAAAGAAACACAACAAAACAAAAGCTAAACACAAGCCAAACATAGACACACACATACAACAGAAAAAAGGAAAAAAAATAAAGAAAAAGAAAAAAAAAAAAGAAAACCAAGCCAAACAACCCCACTTCCAGTCAGTTGCTGCAGTTAGAATTGCAGGCTGTATAGCACAAAAGCAGAAAATCTTTAAAGGCAAAAAAAAATAGATACACTTGGAAAGATTGTTTCTGAAAGATAGCCCACTGGTGTTGCTTCCCCCCTGTTGCAACACCGTTCAGTTTATATGGTTTTAGAAGTAGATAAGTATTTTGGCATGGCATGACTGCCTGTCTTTCAGTTTTAATGATGTTACATTAGTCTACGAAGGCAGAACAACTTTTCTCATTGGGATATGATCTGCATGGTATTAGGATTAGATAAAACTAGACTATGGAAGCATTTGGCTTAAAATTTTCTGCATTTCCCTTTCTGCAGAAAAATGGTTTGCTTATTTTGAGTATAATACTTACCAAGCAGTGGCTGCTCACATATAAGCTGTTAGTGCTGGGTTGAAATCAGTGTATGTATGTTGACTTGCATAAATTGAACATTTGTCTATGAATATTTTAGTCTTATTTCCTGATGTTCTTATTCTAGCTGTGAGATGAGCTCCTTTTCTTAATCTTGTAATCTGGAAATAGTAACTTCCTATTACTTTCATAAATTTAGTCTGCAATCTCATCTAGCTGAAGATAGGGATAACTTCACTTTCAGGATAAGTTTATTAGATGGGATTAGTATGGCAAGGAGCAGTATAGCAATGGGCAATAATTAAAGACACTTAACATTCAAGGAAATATTACATCACTGACGACATAAAGATATGATATAGGGACAATATCTTCCAAAAGTATTTGTCTCATTCTCAGTGGAATTACCTCAGTATATGGAACAATTGTGTGGTTTATACTAATTCCCATTTCTGTTACTGAGTAAGTGAGAGGTTCCTGATATCAAAGCTTAGGAAAGCTTTAAAACATAGCATGGAGAGAAGAAACAAATAGATGCAATTAAAGGTCCTATTAAGAATTTAAATCTGCTAAGCAATATTATTACCTGTAAACCATTCTAAAGATAAATAAAAAAAAAATAAAAAAAAGTCATACCTAGTAGACTGTTATGAAAAAATAATTTCATAGTGTTAACCATGTGGATCTGGATGTTTAAAGTACATTTTAGATATTTCAGAAACCTGCAACAAAGCATGTATTGAGTAAAGGAGACTTTGCCCATTCTAAGTAGTCCATGATTGTTTAGCTAAAGCCTTTCTAAAAACGGCTGCTTTTTTTATTTAGTAAATTACTCATGAATATGCCACTGCTTCAATATTTATTGCCTTAATCAGGAAAGGATATGAGCAGAAACTTTCTTGGGGACTGTTGAGAAGCTCTGAAATGTTGCAAAGGACACATAAACCCAGATGTAGAGCTTTTCCTTTGTTCTCTCCCACACATGCATGCGAACAAGTATGTCCACACACATACCACTCACTCTCTTGTCCTTGTCATTTCATTTCCCCATGCTCTCTTTTATAGCTATGGTAATGTGTCCAGCAGTCAATATTGACCATGCAGGCTAGATGAGTTCTCAGGAAGGCAGAAAGCCTGCAATCGAGTTGTACTGCTGTGGCGGGGGGTTTTTGTTGTCATTTTTTAAGGGGTTGTTTGATTTTTGTTTGGCTTTGTGTTGTTTTTTTTTTTTTTTTAAACATGATCCACTGGAAAATGTATTTGGAGAGGAAAGCAACTCATAATGATGTTCTGTTGAAACAAGTGATGCTTGGCTTGTTGAAAACCAGAAGGAAAATAATGACATGAAAATTGTCCTTGTTCAGAAGCAGTAAGCAAAGATTATATATAATTGGACAGTTATGATTCAATGAAACTGCATCCTTTTTCATGCATCTTGGCAAAAATTCAAGCTTCCTATGTATAAGAAATCAGGATCAGAACACTTCTAGAATAAAATAATTAATTTCTTTAACTTTGTGTGTTCTGGGGTGAAACACAGTAACTTTGATCTTTCCATTTGAAATGTATTCCATTTCAGTGCAAAAGCTTTTCTGAAATATAATGGAAAAAACTTCATTTTCCTTCTCAAGAAAAGCAGTACTAAATTTAAACATCTATTTCATAAGTATATGGCAGAAAAAATAATTTTGAATTACCAGATTTCGCTATTGTGTATTCTACAGTTGCTTGAGTCCGTTTTAGAACTAGAGTCTGGTAATCAAAATGTTCCTAGCTTTAATTTTGTATTATATGATGGATTTCTGTTTCTGGACCCTCTGCGACTTTTCATTCTCTTGTTCTACATTCTGCACATCTCTTCAATAGTCTTTCCAAATTTCCTAGATCTTGTGATGGCCTCCTATTGAATAGGTTTTTCACACTCCTTTAGCGATGCTGATTCTTGAATTTGATGGGTATGACATTGCAGCTGTGAATTTGATTAGATAATAATGAGGTTTATTTTTATCCAACTGTTCTCATTTTTTTCATCACAATTCTTGCATTATTTAGATGCTATATATTTTCTAGATGTGTTGTCCAGCTCAAGAATCCGGAATAGAAACACAGATTAATTTGTTTAAAATCTGTATTCAGAATATTACAGAAAAGTGCTATGAAGCAGAAGGGTAATGCAAAAGGTGTCAGAAAAGACTCACATCCTTGAGAAGGATATTCTGAGAGAATTGTCTTGACTCCAAATGCAGCTTTCAGCAGTGGAGTAGTGAGATACAACAGGTTTATTTTCAAGTTGAGAAGATTCAGTTACAATGAGGATCAAAGAAAACTGTTTCTTTGAAGAACAGTGGACAGGGAATTACTGACAAGAGTGTGTCCTGCTAAAAAGAAATTCAATAGTTATGATGATCTCTAATGAATTTTAAAAATGAGGGACAAATCTTGAGATACTTTACATACCAGCAAAGAGGCAAAGTCGTTTCTCCAAAGGGAGTTGTAAGCAGAGGAACTTGCTCTGGAGATTTCTCTCATTCGTCACATCAGTGTAAATTACCAAGGAGAAAAACAGGAAATTACAAATACTGGGAGACTTGTCAAGGGTGTAACAAATGCAAATTTACAGAGACATAACTTTAGGAAAGGACAGGGTATTTTTGTTCCTTCCTATCCTCAGTAACAATAGATCATAACCCCAAGCCTCTCCTGTGCTGAGACTACACTTTTATAGTACACACTACATACACTTTTATATACACTTTTTTAATATACGCTTTTATAGCTCACAGCTATTGCAAGCAAATTTTACTCAAGCTTTAAATTGATATTTTGAAGTAAGTTCTGTTAATCATGTTTTAGTTAACTTTAGAAACTTTCATGCACAGTTGTCCAAATTTGTTCACTGCATGCTTCTTCATTTGGTACATGTAAGGGGCTGCATGTAAGTTCAATTAGGACACCACTGTATTCAACTATCTGAACTACTCAGGTTTACAGAGAAGTAAAATCATTTACTGTTTACATCAGGATGCTGTTGAGAGTACTGTTCACTAAAATACTGTAATTCAGTAAAAAATTGATATGACTTGAAACTGGAAGTTTCAAAGCTAAATAACATGACTGAAAGTTGAATCCTGTGAGAACAGACTATTTAACGAATACTGAATATTGAACCTACTGTGTCCAGGAGCATGACAGTGTTTGAATCTCATGTATGTTACAGGTAATAGTAAATAATACCATCCAACCTTAGGAGAGAAGGTCTAATCATGACAATTTTTGTCAGTGTTAAAAGCTGGCAAATACACACATGAATATATATACACACAAGTGTATGTCAGCTAAAAGTTCACATATCACAGGCCATTATTCCAAAACCAAAGTGGATGACACAACTTTCTTTTTTCCTGCTCATCCAAAATCTTTGTGCTTGACGCATTTTCCTCTTTCCTGAGTTCATTTGGACTAGTAGTAGAGGAATTCATGGTGCAGTGAAATTTGCTTTCTTATTCATTTGTTTACTATTGGCCTAGATAAGGTTGGTTATTCTCATGCTGTGCTTCAAAGAAATGCAACACACAGGCAAATAGACCTGTCATCTCTAGTAACATCACACAGGGAAAAAAAAAGGATGTTGATAAGAAATTTACTCCTACTTATTTTTGTACCAACATGGGCAAGGGGAGGCCTAGAGGAGAATACTTTTATTTTTGCAGTTTAACAATTTCCAGAACAAATGATTGCATGCAGGAGTCCTATTCATAGGAATATAAAGATGAAAGGGACTGCAGGACATAATCCCAGTCCTGAAAAGATAATAAATTATATTTGAATAGTTCTAGGAAGACTTGTGTCTATGCTGTTCTGAAATAATTCTAACAGTGGAGACTCCACCATCTTCTATGTGATCTTTTATAGCGCTTCTCTAACCTTACTGTTGAGAGGGTTTTTGCAATATCTACCCTGAATACTAATTTCTGCAATTTAGCATGCCTTTTTGTCCTGTCCATCATTATGATTGAGAACAGGTGATTTCCTTATTCTTTTGAAACAGCCTTTCATGCATTTGAAGGCTATTATCATGTTCAATCTCAGTTGTCTCCTTTCTAGCCTAATTCATTCAAGCTTTACCAACGTTCATGTTCTCTAGACTCTGGTCTTGGTGCTCTCCTCACATTTTCCTTGATAGGCTCATGTCTTTCTGGAGTGTAATGTCCAAATTTGTACCTTAATAAAGCTGAAGCTCTATTAATGCTGAGCTGAAGGGAAGAATTACTCCACAGTTTTGCAGGCTATACTTGTGTTTACACACTCCAATATGCTGTGAGCAGATGCCGACTCACAGTGTTACCCTGAGCCATGTTCAAGCATGGAGACACACTAAAACAAGGCAACTAAAGAGAAAAGAAGTAACCAACATTTTATCCTCCCACATATCTAGTAGACAAATATGATAAATGTTAATTCAAGATTAATCAACTGAAAACATATGCAAAAAACATCCTTTAGCTGTCTACAACAAGAGATACCACCTGGGGAGTCTTTCTGCTGTGCCTTTTGCAACCAGACTTGTCTATCTTGCATTGACCTTTTTAGCCACCAGCGTGCCTGTAGCAAGCGTGGGTAGAGCCCTTCCCAAATCTTTGTTTGCGAAGCTAAGCCATGATGACAAGAGATAGTAATCAACATTTACTAATTTCAGAGTGCTTGCTTCATCCCCTTCACCAACAACTGGAAATCTGATAGTCTTTCTTGTCAGGAGAGAAACATTCATTGCAGATTAATGGCCAGGTTTGTGTTAATGCTCTGGGTTTTCTCAGTCCTTGTGTTTATAGTCACTCGGGTCAGAAAATTTCCTAATAAAGTTTATGTGTCTATGGCTAAACATTGATGAAACGTCTGCTGATCTCATCACTGTGACCAAAAACCTCTGTGGTACAGTAGTTTGTCCTTTTCATATGAAGAGATTAAACTAGAGATTCTAAATAAATTAACAAAAACTTAACTGTTGCTTACCATCTGGGTCTGTATTGAGTAGTGACACAGGAATTCCCTGCTGTTAGTCATATTTACAACCAACAGTTTCCTGAACTGTACTGAAAAGGAATAAGCAACCTTCTCCAAATGCATAATTGGAATTTTCCTTCTGGAAAACTAATCTTGTGAATCTGCTTATTTCTGAGCTTCTTTAGTGGAAGGAAGTCTTTACTGTATTGCTTACATATTATAAATCTCCTTTGATGAAAAAAATGAAAGAAATGCAAACTAACATTGTTGCATTTTAGAGACCAAAAAACCTTTTCATATACTGTGTTATGTAACTGAAGCCCATCTTGACTAGAGAAGTTACTTCAGAAGCTTTTAAGGTTGTAAGCTATTTCCCCCTGTGCAATTCAATAGCTCGTTACCAGTTAAATATTATTGTATTATACCATATATAGATCCAGTGTTCTGGAAGCATTCCACAAGAAGCAAATGCACTGGTGGGATATACTGTATAGCTAATGGATATTTATTTTAATGACATAAACATTGCTCTAAATCTCTTTTTGCATTAATGATAAATTGATCATTAGTGCGAAGTAGGTGAGAATTAAAAATGGCTTCTAATAATTTATAGCTCATATTGATTTTGCTGGAATGATTTAACACTAAGGTAGTGTCCGAGTCTTTGGCTTCTGTAGATTCCATGCAGATCAATGGGATGTTTGCTGAAACCATCCAACAACCTGCCTTTCAACTCTCACTTTGTGGCTTTCAACCACCTCATGTGTGTTGGAGCTCAAAAATATATGGCAAGCTGAGCATTGCTCTTGCTGTAATTCATAAACCTTTGTGTGACTGCAATTCTGGTGCAGACATTCACTCTTAGCCAAATGAGCGTTGCTCGTTGTCCCATGCAATGCAAGTGCAAATACTGCTTTCTGCTATAATGGGAAGGTAAGAAACAGTGATCCTGGTCCCGAGATTTGAGTTAGGTTATGTGATTGAAGGAAGGCAGGTCCCCCTTTATTGCAACAAAATGTAGAGCACGTGCCCTGTCAGGTACTCGATGTGCAGACTATCCTTGTTAGATGCTTGATACAGGGGGTTTATCTCCTACACTTGACCTGTCACAGGTGGTGTGCCCACATCTCTCACGAAGTTATTGCTGGTATTGTAAGTTTTTATCTAGCAGCAGCGATTAATATTTAGGGTAGAACTGTGATATTTTCATTAAAGCTACCTTAAAGGAGCAAAGTCAATAAACAGTGAGATTCTTAGTATCCAGTACTAGAAGTTCATATTGTATCTAATCTCCCTTCAGTACTTTTTTTCTTTCTTGAGAGGGAATTGAGTGAAAACAAGGTGAAGGCTTTCAGGACATTACTTAGGGTAGGAGTTCTGTTGAGTAAAGTAACACAAACCCTGATTTGAGCTATAAGAATTGATTAATTTTAGGTCTAGAGGTCATTCTGAAAAGAAGTATTTGAAAGATTTGTTCAATCCCAACTACAAAATTAACGACAAAGAAAAGGCATTTATTTTTTTTAAACTAAGCCCACAAAAATTATGAAAGGGAACATGATTTTAAAAATTAAATATTTTTTAATTTGATTCTTTAATTTTAATAATGTTTCCTTTATTTTTCACTACAAATAATTTGAGACCATTTCATATTGCCAAAATAAAAAAAAATGAAAAGTGTTTAATTGGAAGTTTTTTCTTGGCTCCACTCCTTTTCCTGCTTTATAAAGTGCTTTGATATCTCCGGATGAGAAGGACTACTAGTACTAAGCTTTTTTTAAACAAAGCAGCCACAGATCAGTAGCATACACTGTACCAATTCTGCTAACAAAACAACAGTTCTGTGAGAAGCGGGGATAAGGAAAAAAAAGTGACAATTCATATTATATGATTGTCTTCCTCCAGTGCATGGCATAATTCTGATTGAAATTACTGGCAGTACTTTGTGTGCATCAAAGGAAAAACAGCTCCAGGAACTGACATCCTGTGAAATGTGGAAGAGCTATTATTGGCTAGTGGTTCAATACGGTGGTTTTTGAAACCTTCCTAACAAAACCCGTAAGCTTTTTCTGGGCAGTAATGCTCAACTCTGTAACCAAAGATGGTCAGCAGATGTACTCATCTCTTCCATTGAAATTTATGATAGTTTAGCATGTGCAAAGACTCAAAGAGCAGGTTTCAGAATGTAATCCTTTTTAGGGCCCCATTCTTCTCATTTTACTTGTTGGAAACAAAATTAGATCCAAGGGTGTTAAAAGAAAGCTGCTAGCTTCCTAAGCCTTTAAAAATATGTATGCATTGCATATTTTTTCTCTGAGGACATCTTTTATTACGCACTGAAATAAATAGGTAAAATTAGGTAAGTTTTGACAGAGCCATAAAATTACAGCTGAGAAGCCCTGGAGTTTCTTTCCTTTTGTAACCTGTTTTTAAAGATAAGCAGGTTGTGACTTTTCATTTTAATTATATAACAGGAGCTTTGTCTTAGCTAGAAAATTTTTAAATATAAGTCATTAAAAACTAAAACAGAGGTATGAATAAAATTATTTTCTGTTTCCAATCTCTTAATATTTGCAGCTGTTATTTGCATATATGCTAAGGAGAGCAATCTTGGTCTAACAAAGTTTCTTTCTTGTGATAGTGCTTTCCAATACAAATTGTGCCTTTAAGCAAAGTTGATCAAATATTTACAGGATTCCCATTTATCTATGTAAAAAAACTGAGGGAGGACCATGCTTCATTATGGACACTATATTCATTATAAACTTCGGCATTTATCATGAAATGATCTTGAAGTGCTTTAAACACAGCATTGGCCTTAAAGTTGCATCGAATGTTCTTGTTAGAGCTTTACAGATGCAAACTTGTAGGTGTAGGAGACTTAATCCTGCAGTGTACTGTTTAATAGTGCTGGAAGATTAAAGCCTTTGGAACCTTTCAGCATTCGTGTAAAGGGTGTAATTCTACCAAGCCTTACTCATTATCTTTGTGATTGTTAATATTGACCTAGTTTGTCAATTAGTCATTAAATGACAAAGGCTTTGTAGGGATTTGTCCAAGAACTTTGAACTTCGAAATGCTGTGGCAGAGGCAGGTGTCCAACTTCCATCTTTTCCATACTACCACCAAAGGGAAGTGTAGAATAATGGTTTAGAGGAGAGCATAGTACGAGACCTGATAGTCTACTCATGTAACATCACAAGAAATAGTTAATATTAGAATGTCACTGGGTGAAGGATGTGTACTATGCCAGTAAAATTTAGATAGCTGTACTTTTCTGAACATTTCAACAGAGGTTTGTATATTTTTTATATTAGAATCCGCTACATTTGTCCTTAAGAACAGAATGTATCATCAGATAATCTCTCTCATTAAGTTAATTTTCTTTGGCTTCTGTAGTAGCTTAATTTTGCTTGCCCTAACAATAGGCCTGCTCGAAGAAGTACAACATAAAGGTTTTTATCTGAGTTATTGATTGGCTAGAAAGTGATGTGTTTGGGAGTACTGGAGCTTCGCCAGTGACTATTTATTTATATTGGGGGGGGAATCAGTATTACTTAGAGAAAAATAACTAGAACTTTCATTTAACATTACAAAAGAGGGTATTGCTTAATCCCTGAAGTAGGAAATTGCTTTTCTTCATGATCCATTGCTTTCATACTGTTTCTGGCTGCTGGTGCTGAAGGAAAGAAAAACTATGTTCTCACTCTGTTTTCACTGTATCTATTTTCTTATCCTCTACCAAAAAAAAGGAGAAAAAAATTGGCTGCTAATTTGTTGTTGAAGTAAATACAAGGAGGGAGAGCTTTTGGATGAAAAGATCTTTTTGTGTCAAATGGGCATTTGCAAATATGGAAGCAGAGCAAAAACTTTATCTGGGAATCTGGAAAAAAAAGGAGATTAAGGATTTGAAGTACTATATCAAATTTGAAGTACATGAGGTATTGCTGTTCTTTGAGATGCCGTTATGATTTTAAACCTAAATTCAGCAGCATGTTCCCAGAAGATGAATGTTGCTAAGGAATGTTTTTTCTTGTGTTCTGATCTTGTACATATACAAAGAGAAAGAATATGGCAATTAACAGCAAAAGGTAGAGCTGGCTGAAAATGATGGTACCTGGTTTCACCTTGCTTAAGACTCACTCTTTTCTGTTAAAAGCATCTATTGTTTTATTGTTTCTAATATGCATTACAAAAATACAGTGTGATACAGCTTAGTGCTGGAAAACACAAATGGACTGTAACCCAGGAATGATTATTTAACTTTGGAAGTTACATACTTAATTAATGATTCCCTGACATTGTCAGGACAGGTCACAGAATGCATTTTAGAGTAATTATAAGTTACCAGCAGTGGTTTTAAATTTTCCCCTAGGAACAGCAGTAGAAGTCGTATTTTCTCTTTTCCTATCACTGCTGAGACCAGTTTCTTTTTTAATCTGATTGCTTTTCTATTTTTTAATCCATTTGGTCTTGCAAATGATAATCAAAGGTTATGCCAGTAAAACAGCAGTTTGAATATAACTGAGATAGCAAGTTTTTGATACAGGTATGTCACAGAAGAGGTACATGTAGGGTTTATTTTGAGCTTTAGCTCAATGCTAACTATATGAGGAAAATAGCAAGACCACACCATATGTCCAATAAAAGCTTCATTAGAAAGGCATTAGTAGATTAATCCAACTTACTCTGTGGTTTATTTTATTTAGAATGTAATAAGGTAAGTTCATTAGTTTGCAGACTTAATGTTTTCTACTGTACAGCAAAGCAACCAGTAACAATTCCACTGAGACTCCACAGATCTCACTAACACCTGTCAAGATAAACACATGGCTCTCTAGGGGAATCACCTTGGCAACACAACTAAGGGAATCTAGAAAAAAAGTAAGTCTTTCACACACAAAAGAGTGTTACATGGTATAAACTTGATTAATGATTTTTCACATACCTCTGAGGTCATATATATCTTTTTAGTGGAAAAAGAAAACTCAAATCAATCTCTGAAGAACAAATATTTTGGAATGTACAATACTGCATTTGAAATGTGTTTTAAAAAACTTTTTGGATATAGAATAATTATGCAATTTGAATTGAGCCTCAGAAAGGCTGTCTGAGACCAGCAATTCAGCCTCCATCCCCTTAGGGCTAATATATTAGATTACAAGGATTATTGTAGTGGCAGTATTTGTGCCACTACATTTAAGACTATGTCAGCACTTCCATTTTAAACCTGTATGTTCAGAGGTTCATAACTCAGCTATAGGAAATTTGCTTGGCAATACAAATATGTTTTCTGCAAAATGGTTACACTTTTTCTAGGGGGAAGGGCAGGATAGGGAGAAAGAAAGAAGCTTAAAGCTAAATAAGTATTTGGGCATTTTAGAGTTATGAATGCCAAAAGTTAATGCTGTCTACTTACAACTCTGCTTTTTAAATTCAGTTATTTCTGCAGCTGATCGTAACACCATCACTGCCTGGAGTCTAAAGCAATGTATTCCACTGGACAAAAACATGCTGTACCCTATTCCTTTCTTTGTCAATATTATTGCAGGACTAACACGTTCAGGGAAGGCAGGAGGTGGAACTCCACTGTACATCTTCTCCACCAAGGCCAGCAGGGTGGAGGGTGTTGTGTGATGTTCATGAGTCATGAGTGATATCTTAGAAATCCTGTCATGAAAACCTGCTTAGGAATGCACTCCTAACTTTAGGTACTACACAAACATCATTTAGGGCTCTCTCGGTTACCACAGGCTTCCCACCAAAAAAAAAAATAAAAAGGCAATCAATTTTGCCTTGCAAGGTCTTTAAACTCAATTTCTCCATTTTCTGGCTGTTGCACTATGAGTTTACTGCGAGCTTCGCCTTGACATGGCATTTAATATCTTAGTTATTTTGCATGGTAAACAATATCAAGAGCTGCAAACAACTCTATAATACACAACTTTTCCTATTTCTGGATGACTTTCTACACTTAATATGCTTGTACTGGATATAAAAGAGAAAAATACTGGGTTCTGTTATTGGCACTTGTCATCAAACTTCTTGATGACTAATTTGCAACCTATTTTTATGGTGGGTTTTTTTTTGTCCCTAGCTGGAATATTTGCTGAGGAGTTCAAATCAGTAGCATTGAAGCTGTACCAGGGATCTCTGTTTTCTGCGGCAATGCAGTGCCAATTCCTGCAGCAGCACTGGTACATATCAGAGTCTTTTGCAGGTTCTGCAGCAGTCTAATTGCCCATAGAATTAACTGCTCATACAATAGTCCTGAGAGAACATAACTACAGCCTGCCCTGTTTGATACGGGGCTACAAATCTCTTAAATGCCTCTATGTGTATATATGTGGATTTGGCCTTAATTCCTGTGGCTTTACATTGGAGTGAAAGAGGGAACCTAACCAAAGTGTTTGTGCAAAGTTATACTGAAAAAAAAGAGAAAATATGAAATTAAGTGGCATCACAGGAACAGGAGCCAGCAAAAGACAACCCCAGTGGACTGTGAGCCATCCTCCTCAAGACAGGTCAAACCAGGGCTAGCACAAGTAAGGGTGGACAGATGTGGCAAAGTGCCCTGATGACTTAGGGACAAACCAGGGCTATTTCTGACCAAGAAGGACCTTCTTTTCAGAGTCAAAATTCCCTGCTGGAAAATGTTCTCCAACAGCCGCTTCTGTTCTAAATTGAAAGGATCTGGCTTATGGTTTCAATGAAATGAAACTAAAAATTAGCTTGCTTTTGACAGCAAGGAATAGGGAGATTACTTTATAAACACAGAGTCAAGAAACATTAATTATGAAGATTTAAGCCTATTTGCATGGACAGAAAGACTTACTAACTACCAGGATTTATTCTGAACTATCCACAGAGAGGGAATAGCTGCACTACAGAAAAAGCAACCTAAGTATTTCCATTGTAAACTCCCCTTTCTTACATGATCACCAAAATTTTGAATTTTATGACTGCACAAATACTACATCCATCCTCCTAGAAATATATTTTTTTACCTTCCAAGTTTGGAAGTATTTCGTATGATAAAATTTATTGGCTTAAAGTAAAGGGTTTCTGCCCTAGGTTATATAGGGTTAGGACACAAACTGGACATGGATGACAGGCCTGTTTCAGTATCTTGCAATTCACTTTTGAAAGGCTTTTGAAAGGAACATTGTCTGCTGTTTAAGAGGAAATTAAACATCTCCAAACATACAGTGTAGAGGTTATTAAATGCAGCAGAGTTTCAGTGGTGANATTTTATCCGAGGAAGTAATGTAAATTATCCTCATGGAAGTACTTTTTTGTTTGTATGAATCTTCTTCAGGAGCATTTATAGGATAAACACCTAGAAAAAATTAGAGAACACTAACCAGCAGAAGAAATTAGGGAAAGATATGTTTTTACATCATCATAAACTTAGGAACCTACTGATATTAACGGAGTACATTTGGCGGAAATACCTTGATTCAAAGTCACATTTACTACCAATGTGACCTGCACGGGGTAAGTGTTAAATGGGGCTATCTTCACTAAGCTAAGTCCTTGAGATACTAAAAACTGCCTTGTGAATACTACAGTTTATTTTCACACTTTATTTGCTATGCTTACAATGGGGCATTTATTTGTTTACACAAACTCTTGTTTATTGCCTTCTTTTGTATCACTTCTGCCTTCTTTCAGTGAACCTTCACAGACCACAATGTTGATTGTGTTGGGAGTACCTGATTCTGTGTCCTTGGGGAATGAAACCAGGTTATTTCAACTTCAGTTAGTCCTTAGCTAACAAAGATTCGTACTCTTATGTCACCATGGGGTAAAAAAACATTGTAAATAAGAAATGCTGCTTAGCATCAGTTTTCATAATGTTTACTTGCAGATGCTTTTGACTTTTACTTGCCTAACTCCAAATGCCAAAACACCCAATTAAGCTTTTCAAAGAGAATCACAGAATCATGGAACCATCTAAGTTGAAAGAGACCTCTAAGCTCATTATTAACCTAGCACTGCCAAGTCTGCCAATAAACCATGTCCCCTAGTGCCACATAGAGCCTTGGAATGGTTTGGGTTGGAACATCTAAAAAATCATCGAGAAGATCTTAAACATCATCTAGTTCCAACACCCCTTGCCATGGGCAGGAACACCTCCCAGTAGACCAGGTTCCTCAAAGTCCCATCCAGCCTGGTCTTGAACACTTCCAGGGATGGAGCATCCACAACTGCTATGGGCAACCTGTTCCAGTGCCTCACCACCCTCACAGTGAAGAATTTCTTGCCAGTATCTAATCTAAATCTTTAAGTCTTTTAAATACCTCCACGGATGGTTACTTAGTCACTTCCCTGGGCAGCCTGTTCCCCCTGGGCAGCTTCTTCCAATAATTGACAACACTTGTGTTGTGGAAATTTTTCCAAATATGCAAAAAAAACTTCCCCTGATGTGACTTGAGACCATTTCCTGTTGTCTTGTCACCTGTTACTTGAGAGAAGAGAATGACACTCACCTACAACCTCCTTTAAAATAAAACATGCAAAAATTATAAGTATCTGACTACCAACATTTCCTTCAAATTGGAAGGAAGTGCTATCCATAATCACAAAAAACCCCAAACAAACAAAAAGCACAAGAGAAGATTTTACTCCCTGGTATGTCCTCCTTTTGCCTTCCTGTGCCTATATGCCTTCTATTTGCTTTCGTACACACTTCCTTCTTCACCTTCCTAGTATTCTTTTAATTTTCAATCTTTTAATAATATTTTCTGAAAATTACTTCTCCCCATTTCTCACCCATGCATTGCATTTGATCACCTTTTCTCCTCCCTGAAACCTGGATAGTCCCTCTCTTGTTTATGGTTCAGAGTGCAGAGTCAGGAAAAAGTCAAACGTTATTAAAATTAGAGCTACTACATCCAAGGTGCTCAGCACATTGACAGATCCAGAAAGGGATGCCTACTTAAGCAACAGTCACCTCATTCAGATTTTAATAGGGTATTTAAAGAAGAGTTAGATGCCTAAATAGCTTTGTGAAGATTGGTCTCTGTGTCCTCAATTCTTGGTCTGGATACACAGCAGCAAAACAATCCATTAATTTAACAGTCCCTAAGTAGTGTTTAACTTCATAATGCAACACCTAAAAGTTACCCATTATACTCTATCTGATGAAAAAAACTTCTCTAAGTAGCCTCCAAACAGAGGTTTAAACTAGAAACTTTGGCGGCAGTTATGTGTGTGCACTGCATAAATAGTACACATTTTATCAACCCAGTTACTTAAACACCCCTTTTATATTCAGTAAACTATTAAGTACCTTGGAAGTACCTAAACATTTTATTCATTTGTCCTTGGTATTTAAGCACTTTAGGCCTCCCTGACAGAGTAAATGGCAGATGGAGCAAGAATTTGGATTAAAGTGCTCAAACTACAAATATATCCAACAACACAGAGAAGAGTGCTGACACAAAGCTCTATTGAATCCAAAGTGTATCTTGAAACAAAATTGAATAAACAATGTTCAGGCTAGAAGAGATATGTGGAAAGCCCCGTTTGCAACGTTATACATAATGGGAATCCCAGCCATGGGAGCCAGCCATGTTTTTCTGGATGCCAGCAGGGGAACTCCCACTATAAGGTGGCACAATACAGCTCTTGACTGCGGCCTTAAAACAGCCCAGCAAAAGTTAGTGTAGTCAGGACTTGCCAACCGAAATTGTATCTGAACAACTGCGTTACCAACTGTATCGTTACACGGTTGGCAATACCGACTTCCTATTTCAGGGAAGTGATAACAATTTTAAGTTCCTCGTCTGTAGGATGTCTAGAATCATTAAGAACAGTCGGTTAACAACTGCCGGTTTCCAAAACGGCAGCAACATGTGAAAGATTTACTGAAAAACTGGTTCCAGTGACTGAAATATTTTGTTTCCTGAGTCAGATTGATAGAAAACCTAGAGGTATTTATGGATGAAATTTCTAAAACACATTACTTGCGTGAACAGGAAACATATATCAGGGGTTTTAATTTCATAAGAGCTGGCGAATCCAGGCTAACGTTTCTTTAAAGTTTCATTCTTTTTTTCTTCTTTCCTTAGCTCCAAAGCTTACGAGAATTTATTGTCTTCTATTTTTTAGGAGGTGACAGTGCATAGCAGTTGCAAGCTGATAGTTTGGAAAATTGGTGTTTCTTCTTTTTCACGGAGGCTTTCTGAGACAGGTTGGAAAAGTCACTGACTTCTTCATAAGCTGCTTCTCTCTATGGCGAGCCGAGGGTGTTACAGGATAACCCCCTCCGAGCAGGAGAGCTTCCCCGGGCCGGGGCATGGTGCGGTCTCGGCGAGGGGAGCCTCCTCCTCCCGCGCCCCTGCGGGCTTCCTCTGGGTGCGTGTCTATCCTTCCAGGCAGAGCAGAAAGGGCTCGGGCACTCCGCCTGGTGCTTTCCTCACTGTGTTAAAGTCTTGTTATAATTTACTTCGGCGTCTTGGCAAAACTTTGAGTACGCGGCAAGGCTACTTTGCGATGCGTCCAAGTGGGCAGGGGTGTGACCAGCAGCGCCCTCGGGACAGGGTGGGAGCTGCCGATTGCTCCCCCCTGCTCAGGGGCTTTGGGGTCTTTTCACCCCGCCACGGTGAAGGGCGTTTCTCTCGCCGGGGGGAGCAATCCGCCCTGGGCTGAGCAGAGCTGGGATAAAACGCCTTTCTCTTTCCTCAGCCTACGCAGCTCAGTAAAGGTTGTGACTTCCCTTCGCATCCGCGTGAATTAGCTCCTCAGCAAACTGCAGCGGTTTCGTTTAAATTAACGCGAAATGTATAAAAAACCCATTCTCACGCCCACCGCTCGCCCTCTCGCTTTCACGCATCCGCACCCCGCACCCATGATCTCATGCTGCTGAAGGCATGGCACAAGATCTACGGCAGGCTGGCAGCGGGGGAGGGAGGTAGGGAGGGAGAGGGAGGAGGGCCGGCAGTGTGCGGCTCGCACACCCTGCTGTGCCCAGGTGCGGTACTGCAGGAGCGGCGCCTCCGCGCCCAGCTCTGGGGGGCGCAGGACCCGCCGGGGGGTGATAGGTGTTGCCTTTGAATACCGACCCTTGCTTTTTAAACCTGACATCTCCCACCCTCGGCTGTGTGTGTGTGTGTGTGTGTGAGGGGGCAGAGTAGCCCTCCCTCCTTTCAGGGTAGACGTGAGGCGATGGCCGCGGCGGGGCCCCGCACCCGGGGGGCGAAGCGGGAGCTGCAGGCGCCGCCCTGCAGCTGCGTGGGGAACGGGGGGCTCAGACCAGAAAGGCTTTTTTTCAGTCCAGTTTGCGGCCGCGTCTGCGGTGGGCGGCCGAGGTGCAGTAGTTGAGTAGTGTCGGAGAAAATCCCGGTAACTCTTTGTTCGGCGCCGTGTGTGTAATTGCCGGATAATCACAGCCAGTGCTCGAATAGGCAGAGGGAAACATCGGATGGGCGAAGTTTAGGCCAATTAAAAGACCCGAAACCGTTCTTTTTGAGATGAAAGTGGGTTTTCAAGACACTGGTACCTCTGAACTGTCGGAGGAGGGGATATGCTCCTGCTGTGCTGCTGACTCCGCGGCGCGGGTGGGTGGCGGGTGGGAACGAGCGGCGTGTGTGTGTGTACGTGTGTCCCCTCCGCACCGCCCGAGCCTTGTTCTGGCAGTGCACAGCTCCCGAAAGGCTGAGGAGAGGCAGCGCGACTGTGTGGGAGCTGAACTCAGCCTCCCTCTTTAACATAGGCTCGTCCTCTGCATTGCATCCAAGCCTCAGCGATTTGCTGTTCGGAGACTGCAGATTTGCATAGCCCTGCTCCTCGCAAGCATGCTTATTTTTATTTTTTTCCTAGCTTCTTTCATAAGGGTGCACTATTCTCCCTGAAAACATCCTCGGGTTTTACTGTCAATAGCCAGACCACTGAGATTACCGGAGCAGCCTGATTATTGTCTGGCGGCGTGTGCGAGTGTGTGTGTGTGCGCGAGTGTGTGTGTGTGTGTGCGCCGGGAAAGAGCTCGCTCGGTGAGGGCTCACCAGTTTGGAGATGAATGAAGGGAAGAGCAGCAGTTTGATTTTTCTCTGCTTTCCCAACGCTGGTTGATGGAGTGGCATCCCCTTTTTTCTTTTTTAGCAGAAATGTGGCATGATTGGCTACACTGTGGATTACTGAGGATGGGGGAATGCTTGGCACTCTCGTAGCCCTTGCAACTGTGGAGTATTGTTAATGAGCACCAGCCCCGCGAAAGCTGAAACTAGCGATTGTTTGGGCGCGGGGCTTTTCCCCTCTTCCACCTCTTTGCGAAGGCTCTGAACTGCCTGGATTCGCTGCCTCTGACTATGTCTTGGATTGTTTTGGGTAGAAGAAGACCTGGAGAAAAGGATCCTCATAGGCTTTCCCAAAGGGAAGAGATGGCTCGCCTGGTGCGGTGAGCTGCAGCCAGCGCCGTGTGCGTGTGTGCGAGCGCCTCTGCCCAAAGTTTGCCTCCGTTGCTGTGGCTGCTGCTCCTCCCGAGGACGCCGCCGGCCGGCTCGCCGCGCATCGGAGGATGGGGGGGCTCCTTAGGGGCAGCCCGGAGCCGGGACCCGCCAGCAGCGGCAGCAGCAGCGCCGGCGGCCGCTTGGCCCTGCTCTGGATAGTCCCGCTCACTCTCAGCGGCCTCCTTGGGGTGGCGTGGGGCGCCTCCAGTTTGGGCGCTCACCACATTCACCATTTCCACGGCAGCAGCAAACATCATTCAGTGCCTATCGCTATCTACAGGTCACCGGCTTCCTTGCGAGGCGGACACGGTGGGTTCGGACGCCGCTCGGTGCCCCGCGCGGTCGGTGCGCGCCGTCCCGCAGAGGTCAGGCGCGGGCTGCGGGACCCCGCGGGTCGGGGCTGCCGCCAAGCTCGGTGGGAGGAAGAGGAACGCGGAGGGGGAGGCGGGAGAAGGGCTGGGCTGCGAGGCCGGTCTCGCCGGGAGCCTCGTTGGGAGAAATGCGGGCCCGTCCCGCCGCTCGCGGCTCGTGGACCAGGAGCCTGTGGCGGGGCGGGCGGCTGGGGCGGGAGAGGGGCGCTGCCGGGGCCTCCCGGGGCCACCGGGCATCCCCTGGGGCCGGCGATGTGGCCGTGCTGTGCACCCTGCGGGGGTTCCTGCGGGGCCGGTGGGCGCCGGGCAAGCGGCGGAGAGGAGGTTTCCCCGCTCCCCGCCCCACCGCAGAGGGAGCCGCCTGGAAAGCCCAGCCCGGAGGCGCCTCCGTCGCTCGGAGCCGCGGACTCCGGGTGGGAGCGCCCTGGCAGCGCCGGCCCTTGGCCCCCTCGTTGCCGCCCGTTGCCCTGCCCCAGCCCGGGAACACACACGCTCCGGAGCAAGCCGCCCCCACGGCGAGGCAGGGCAGGGCAGGGCAGGGCAGGGCAGGGCAGGGCAGGGCGCCTGGGGACCCTGGCGCGGAGAGAGGGGCAGGGAGGGAGCCGGTGCGTTGCTGAAACCGCTGGTGATGATCGTGTTCCTTCCAGTTTGTTACCTTGGTCGAAAGTCGATGAACTAAAGCAAAGGTCAGCTCATTATGCGGGGGATCGGGGAAGCAGTAGGCGCTTAGACACCGAGGAAGTGAAGTGATGCCCACCGTGGCGGCCAGTAAAGGGACGGAGATGAAATTCTTTAGAGGAGCAAATACATTTTGCTTAAGAATGACAGTGCTCCGGTACTTAGTTTCTGAAGTGACAGGAAGCTGCTTCAGTGCCCTTTGAAGAGCCCTGTGCGGTTCTTCCCTTTCTTTTCGCACGCATACTTATGAGGACCAGCACATCAATACATGAAGAATAGGTATGCATATATATGCTGGGCAGTATCAAAAGCTGTGAAAGAAAACGAAACACCAGACTGTATTTTAAGGATTTAAGCCTCCCTTTGTCTCCGAGGGAGGAAAAGAAAGATAAAGAAACCCCCTTGTTGGCTTCTGATTAGATTATACAGCTTCATTCTTCTTCATTTTCTCATCTTGCCTTGCTTCATTTGCACGATCATGCGATGTCATTTACAAGCTTTGCAAAGTAGAAACCAGATCTTGTGCTTAACCTTTGCTTCTCTGTGCAAGATGACCTAGTTGCAGGCACGAGGTAGTTAGGAATTATTGGAATTTTTTCAGTGATTAACAATGCTGGTGTTAGTGGAAACGGTAACATTGTTTACCTGAAAATTCCCACTGTTTCCTAAATACACTTTAATACATAACTGCTAGAAAAGACGAAGTGCATAGAAATCACTTTTCATATGTACTTTGCTTTTTTTTTTTTTTTTTTAAGTTATATGTCTGGTCTAATTAAAAAAAAAACAACCAAAACCAATTGAGAAATTCAGGCCACCACGCTTCTCTGTAGTGCACTGAGGCAGTGCAAAATTGAGAATGCTCGTTGTTCAGTACTGTATGTCCTAAAGGGGACAATTAAGATGTATATGTGTTCACATATATGTATATGCCTATTATTCTTTCAAATTCTGCCCATATGGCAATATCATTTAGGGGCTTGCTATTCATTTGAGGGAATACTAAAAGGATGAAGGGGGAAAAGGAACATGATTGTGGAGGTATCGGCTATGATTCCTTAGAAAGCATTTTAAAATCACACCTTTTGCCAGTTTTTAAAAAAATTACCTTAGATGCAGTCAAGGGGTGATGGTGTAAAAAGGCAGCTTTCTCAGGAGAAATAGGTCTTGTTGAAGAAAATGAAAAGTGAGGTGGTGGAGGTGCCACTTAAGGACTTAATAGGGGAGTCCAGCCTCTCCAGAAGTTAGGTAGCTGATTTTATGAAAAGAAGGATGTTCCATGTCATAAGAAGGCATTTCAGAACACTTACTTGATAACTCTAAATGTCTTTGCTTTTCTGGGTTTTTTTGGGGTTTTTTTGAGAAATTCTGCTATCTGACAGCATTTTAAAACATTTAATTCCTTCCGTTATGAATTCTTTGGAGAGGTGTTCCCATTTGCTTCTGTAAGCCTGACAGAAGCATTTCTCTTTCTGGCTGAACAGGGTTGGACACAGTTCATGTGGAGCCCATCACTGCATCTCTAAGCATCAGTCAGAGGGAACTGGGTGAGGAGTGGGAGGGGCAGAGTGTTTGTTCCTTACCTGCCCTTCTCTGGTGTCCCCAGCGCCTGCTGGCTTAGTCAGATTTGATTCTCAGGCTTCTATCCTTCAGCATTACCTCCATTCAGTTTTGCAGTTATTTTGTTCTAGTCTAATCCCTTTGTATCTAAACGTTGCAGTCTTTATGGTGACCTCATATCAGCTTTTTTCCTACTTTCTCAGCTTTTTGCAGTATCATAGCTGCTAAAAGTGTAAGAGCTTTTAGGGCAAGTCAATTAGTCAATCCTAAATGAAAGCATTGCTCTCTAATATTGTGAATTAGAAGTGTCAGAGGAAGGAGAAATGATCACTTTGTTCAGGCACTCAGTAAATGTCACTACAGTCCACAGATATCCACACCCTTCTCCTTTACCCCTGCACCAGCTAGCCTGGACACCCCCATCCTCTCAGTTTTAGTTTTTATTTTTCTGTTTTCCTTGAGCCAAACCAATTCCATCTAGTAGTATAAGCAAAGCCAAAAGCCCAGCATGGTTGGATTTTTTCCACTCCTTTTGAAACACCAAATCACAATCTTGCTGCTAACACTCTTGTGAGGTAATTTTGCTGGGATTTTGCTTAGTGGTATGAAACCATGTGGTTTCAGTGGACAGTATTGTGCCTCACAGAGACATAAACAGAATTACAAAGAAGCAATTATCTCACAGTATTAAAAAGTAGTTCAATGCACAGTTTTTTAATATACTAAAAGTAGAAATTAAACATCTTTCAAGCTTGACCAAATAATTTTTCAGTTGTATTTTCTATTTTTATTAAACTCAGAAAGGTGAAAGATGGGTGAAAGATTTGAAAGTTTAACCACAGGAAGGAATAAGAAAATAATTCTATGGATCATGACATCAGCGGTGTAAAGAGAAGTACAGGGAAGTAAGAGACAGATTATATGTTCACAAATATAAGTCCTGTGCTGCTCAGCGCTCACCAGTGGTCTCTGTAGCATATGGGGTATTTGATGAATTATGTCTGTATCTCCTTGATCCATTTAAGAAGGTAGCTATTGCTTTTGTTAAAGCTGTATCTAACATGAAGTCTTTTTTCCCTTTTTTTTGGTTGAAGTAGGTAGAGTAGTTCATACTGCAGCACTTCTAGATTACAAAAGCATGAGGGATTGTAACTTTCTTAGTAACTTTAAATGAAGAAAGGCTGTTTCTTTAAGAATCTAGGAACATGAAGAATCATATGTGAAGGGAAAATTGCATGTTAAATAAGTTAAAAGTGTAACCATATAGACGGCCATCCTTCCTGCAAACACCTTTTTGGTCTCTACTGGGCTTGGCCTTCTATGGCCCCAAAATTCCTGATTCAGTTACCGAGTGACAAGTACAGTGTGTCCATTTCTTCTGGTTGTTTCTTCTTTCTGTGCTCACAGGACCTTGTTCAGGCTATTTTCTGATAAAAACAGTTTGATTCTGAGTTTTTAAAATCTGCCATAGTAGGAGCCAGAAGATGAATAACAAAATCTACATGTTGGTATGGTATGTTTGTGTGCTTGCAAACAAGAGGCAAAAATGGGGAAAGAATAGGACTCACATGCTCATGGGCAGAACAGAAAATGCTGAGCAGGATGCGTAGTGTACTTAAGGACCTGAGTGAACATGGTGTCACAAGGGATTTGACTCAATGAGGTCTATGACCAAGGTGTAGGCAAATGGTTTAGAGGAAGTAGAGGCAGTCTGAATTGGAGAGAATAGGGAACTGGGAGCACTTATTAGGAAAGTGGTAGTTTGGGATGGGGAGGTTCTAGGGACCTTTGTGGTAGAACACAAAGTAGAGGGTTTTAAGAGCTTGAGCTTCAGCAAAAAAGTTCCTGAGTAGGAAGAGGAGTTTGTGGAAAATGAGAATTTTGAGGAATAAAAATTGACATGTTTTGGAGATGAGAGCTGAGGATGGTGTGTTATCTCAGCACATCCCCTCCTCCAGTATTTTCTATCCAGAATGTGATGTGGCAACAGGGACATGCATATTGATCTCCCACTGCTGAGGTAGGCCAGCTTCTGCCACTATCTGCTTTACTGTTGTTGCTGAAGCTCACGTGCACTGGATTCATCCACACTGTGTCCATTTGGAGAGGATTCTGTAGCAGAATCACCAGCTCACCGTTACTGGAGTACCTGACAGCAGGCTGGATCAGGCAGTCCTTGTTCAGCAGCGATGCCTGTTGAACTCCACAGGCGTTTTCAACAAATGAAAACAGCAGGAGCAGAATTGCAACACTGCAGTGAAATAATTTATATCACTGTTGTGCAAAATATGACCAAAACAACTTTGAAAGATGTGCGTATGATGTATAGAAGCGTTTTATTTCTGTAAGAAAAAATAACTTATTAGTGTAGGTAAGAATAATTTCATGGCCTTTTACTACTTTTTTTTTAATATACTGGAATTGCTATTTCTGCATATAATGACAATAAACCAAATAGTTTTAGGGATTAGGGTAAATGAAATGGTATTGCTTGGTTACAGTGTGCTTATGTTGCAGAAAAAGGTTATATTTTGATTAAAATATCAAATGTAAATGTTTCCAGATGTTCAAGCATTGTTACTCAGTGTGATGTTGAGATAGAAGTGAAAAAGTCTCATCATCTTACAATTGCCTTTTTCAATTTTTTTTTTCCGAATCTCTTTGTATATCACAGTTTTTAAATGTCTGCTTTTCATTCACTTATTTTCAAATATGTACTAGTTATCCTGATGTGAATACTTCTTACACACATAACTGATACATTTTCATGTTTTAAGACTGTAAAGCATAGCAGCTTTCTCAATGTCTTTAAATTATATGAATTTTATATCCCTGTTCAAAATTTCCAATATGCTCCATCAGTTATTATCCCCATCAGCTGCCAAAGTATTAACATCAGTTGGAATAAAATGAATAACAAAGCAATTTCAGTCAGCATAGTGGTTAATTGGCTGTGCAGTTGGATATGCATATTAGGAAGTTGGGTTTCTATATTATTATTTCTGTCAGTGTGGCTTGTCAAAGAGGCAGACAGTCTTCAGCAGTATTGCGGACAGTCTGGAGTACTGTAATCAAAAGTGTTATGTTGTTCATGGATTTCGGATAAGCATCTTTATGAAAGTCCCACTGCCTTGGTACATGCATAGCTATTGATTGACTGGGGTACCTTTACAAGAGCTAAATAAATAACAACACTGTGTTGTCACTTATCAGCAATACCGCTTTCACCTCAGCCTGTGGTAACCAAGTTTTTCTAGGTTTAATGCATGTTCTATTGTCTTTTAATCAAATACTGTTTGAAATAAGTTATCAGAAGAAATTAATTTAGCATTCAATGCAGTGTACTTCCTGCTGTTTCTAATTTTCAGAGATGGATTTTTTTCTGATAGTGAGAAGTTAACTTGGCTTTAAGGGAAATTTCCTTCTGTCTCTTCATTTTACTCCAAGGGAGAACTCTGTAGACAAAACTGCTATGCCCGGTGTGCATAAGGACAACCAATTCTACAGTTGTACTATTTTGTCACTTTTCTCACACAAATGGCCATTACTATGGTTAACCATAGAATAATATGTTTGATTATTGTATATTCAATGGATCATGTAATGTAGTTAATTGTAGTTTATCTTTTGTCTTCTCCTTGGACAAACCTTGAAATAGTTCTTAACCTTTCTGAGTAATCAAGATGCCATTACTGACCTCTTTCTTGTCTTTCCCCAGATTCAGTTAATTTATCTCTCTGCTATTAAGTTTGATGTCCTCAGGTCTGTCACATTATCTGTAATGTGTTTTTCTAAGCTAACAACTTCCTTTCTAGTTTGTAAATACAGTGTGGGCAGAGCTGATAGATCTCACTGTGATAATAAGCTGACTTGTGAATGTAGCTGTGATTATAAGTAGAATGGAACAGTCTGATTTGATGAAGGAAGGTTTATTACAAATGAAAACACTGTTCTATAAAGTTAAAAGTAACAAACATAAAGAAGAGAGGCCATGTACTTACCATCATTTAGACATTATTTTCTTTCTGAATAGCTACATGGATGTCTGGAAGTACTTTCCCCACCTCTTTCTCATAACTTTGTATGCATGTGCATGAACACACATACATATCACAGATGTTTCCTTATAATGAGAAAGTGACCGTAGTGGTAAGTTGATAAAGAGCATTTCTGTAAGAGTTGAAAATGTTGAAAAACTAGTCAGTGACAGTATTCATTAACCACAGAATTAATTGATCAGAACAACAGAATTAATTATTCCGTTCCCCCTTAGTTGGCAGAAAAAAGGAGTCAGCGAAATAAAGTGCGAAAAGGGGAGGAAACAAGTAGTGCTGCTGGATGTCACCATAAGGTTGGGATAAGGTAAGGAGGATGCTGTGCTTAGGAGCAGTCACCATCTCTGGCCCACGATTACTGAATCAGGGTAGAAAACTGGTTTTGAATTTCGTTAAGCACTAAACTGGCCCAGTCCTCCAAAATAGCCCAGATTAAAGGTATGACTGGGACATGCATTGTAGGTAGCATAAGAGTCAAAAAACTTTATTTCTGGGGCTTGGTTGGTAAAAAAGAAAACACCAGTAGGTACATGGTATCTATGATCCTGAATCTCAGAAGGCCAGACAAGGTTGAAGTTGAGGCAGAGTTTACCTGAAGGGGTGAGGAATGTGTGTAGTCTTTTTTTTTTGTTCTACATATTTGAACTGTAAATGGCACAATGACAATTCTTCATTTAAAATGCATAGATAGGTGTTTCCTGAAGAGCTTGCTGATTTGTTCAGATCATTCTGTTGTTCTGGGGCCGTAGAGGGGGATGCCCTCAGACACCTACTCCAAAATGACAGAAGTGTTAACTCTTTGTTTAGCTGTCTTTTACTGCAGCTGTATATGCAAAGAAATGCCAACATGCTTCTAAAGCAAGTTGACTGCTTTCTAAATATGTTCTTTTATCCCTGCATATCTGCAACTGAATTAGGGATTCTCTAATTTACTTAATTAATTCAGCTCATCTGCATTTGTAGAATAAAGAGCGGAGAATGACTAGACTTGGAGAAATTTCAAAAAACATGAGAAACTTTCTCTACCTTGAAGAAGAGTCATATGTTGTCTTAATGCATATTTGCATTGCTGAATCACTGGAGTTGGTTGACTTTCTCAGTGACAGCAGCTCTAGAGCACTGGGAAGTAAGTTAAGAGGAAATATGGAGAAATGGCCATGGGCTTGCCTGGCTGACCAGTGGAGATGAAGAGTTGTGAAGGAACAGAGTGCTAAAATAGGCACTGTTTCTAATCATTGACCTAGGCCTGATTCGATTTTATTGAGGTCAAGCCTAAAATTTCCATTGTGTGACCTGATCTGTTTTGCCTCTGTCAGATACAATGTGTCTCAAGCACACAACACTTCTGCCGTGGTCCCCCTCACTAAAACAATGCTGCTTAAACTGTTAACAAAATATTGCAAATAATAATGCAAACACATGCATTTTTAAAATAGGTTTGATGCAGTTAGTGGATGTATTCACTTTATTTCACATGACAAGAATTATGAGGGAGATTTTAATGAATATAGTGAATTGCCATATTTATGGAAAACATATGAGCATGAATTGAATCATGCCGTTATTTTGGGTTTGGATATTCAGTGCCCACAGAGAGGAAGGAGTGTAGAAGTTGTGACAAAACAACAGATGTGAGATTAGCCCCTTTGGCTGTGTCTAAATGGATGCGCCCTAAAATCTTGGTGTCCCAGTTGGTCAGAACATGCCGTGGCTCCCATCCAAGCCCCATCCTTCCACTCATCTCTTCTCAGGCTGGCTTGTGTTCGCAGTTTGCCTTCCTGTGGGTTTTAAATCTGCCTGGGGCATGCACCCCAACCCTGGCATTCAGAGTAGCTCTCAAATACTGTTTGATTATTTAAAAAAAAAAAAAAGAAGTGCTGTGAATGTCCTCCTTCCCAAATAATCTGCTATATAAAGAGAGGTTAAATAAAACATCATATGGGCAAAGAAAGGTGAGTGTGAAGACTATAATTATCTTATTACTTGAAAGTTTTTCCAAGCAACTTTTTAGTGCTTGGAAATTCTATGGAAGTTGCAGGAGTATGACTATTCCCTTTATCAATTAGAAGACCTTATTTTTCAAGTCCTGTGCTTAAGAAACATGAAATAGAGTTTTGTTAGAAATTGTTATCTAGCAGCTGTTGTGTGTGGGGGTACATACACCAAATTATCATTTTGACTGTGCTGACTTCTAATAGAAAACCAGTCATTCAGTAAGATTGAAGCCAGAATAATTTTTGTGATGATGATTTTTAACTTTTGTAGAAATCTTCTCACGTTAGTTCATAAAGCTTGCTTTTTATCACTCAGCATGATTTGACAGCTTTAGCTGTGGTCTGATGTAAATATAATAAAATACACTGTATAGCATTTAGAGGGAGAAGCTGGTGAAGAAAGAATAGTAACAACATTATTTTGCAGCAACAGCAGCAAAAATAAACATCTCACTTTGAGATGTTTGACTTTCTTACTGAGTAAGACACTGCAAAACTCTAGTTAAGTATGCAGAGAAGTTACCAATCTGCTAAGAACAGCAGTCTGTAACCCGGGCACTTACATTTCAGTAGCTGGCAGTGATTTTGCGAGTTGTATGATTATCCAAATGAAGACACAGTTCCCACCTACGTGTGCAGGAGCTTAGCTTCAAGGAGCCTGAGGTCAGAAAAGGTAAATAATTAAATTGGGGAAAATATGTGATGCATCTTCTAGATATCAATAGAGACAGTTACTTTAGATATGGCAGTTGTTAATACTGATATAAATTGTAAGTGACTCACCTGAAGATTCCTCAGAGCCTATCTATTCATTGTTCTTGGAGGACAGAATTTGTGCATCAGGGAATTTGTGCCTTAGATTTAGGGAAGGTGTATTTCAGTGCAATCGATGTATATTACTTTTGTTGACCCTTGGACTAGGGACAACTGTCAGTATTTCAGTACAAGGTGACTACTCATCCTAGTCTGGTCATAGCAAGTGTGGTGTATGTAAATGAATATGTCAGGATTTTGCCAGTATTTTGTGTTTGTTTCAAGTCATTAACTTGATTTCAACTGGCTGTTTGATAATTACTCTCCTCCCTGTTTCCTTTTTCCAAATGTAATTACTTAAACTGGAAGAAAAACTAAAACATTAATAATTATATGTAATGTAGGAATAAATTTGCATGTGCATATAGTGTGTGGTGGTAGTCTTGTCTTCCGTAGGGGTCAGTTAACTGCCAAAGTATAGTTTGCAGAAAAACGGAAAATCGGAGAAAATGAGTAGTCATTATTGCTAAATGAGCCTTAGTGTAAATGAGATCAACTTTGCTAAAAAAATCCCTG
This sequence comes from Pachyramphus minor, assembly GCA_013397135.1. Classification (NCBI taxonomy): domain Eukaryota; kingdom Metazoa; phylum Chordata; class Aves; order Passeriformes; family Tyrannidae; genus Pachyramphus; species Pachyramphus minor. Next base: position 126,765 of record VYXB01008791.1, read on the forward strand.
TTTCTAACTGTTGTGTCAAAAAGTGGCATACATACATTAATCATTGTCCTTCATATGCACTGGTGTCTCTCCAGCACTACTGCCTGTCTTCGCAAGAGACTCATCTGGAATGGTTATTCCTATTTCACAGAGAGGAGCTGAAACACGGCGAATCAGCTTTGCATTTGTTCCCCCTTGAATGATTCAAAGAAATCACACAGTGGTTGGATTGGCCACCTGAAAGTTCCCTCTGTGTCTTTTGTGCAGTTGCCCGTGATGTAAGAGACGGATCTGGGGCATGGCCAGAGTGTGTAACACTCTGTTGTCAACTGGCATAGCTTAAAGCTGATCCCATGCTGGTTCAGCGTATGCCATGCCTCAGTCATCCCTCTGTAAGCAATTCATTGGGCAGTGCTTTCCCCGCCGCTGCGTGTCAGACAAAAAACAGCACAGCAGAGGTTAAGGATTATTCCGTTTAGCCTTTGCTTTTGCTTATTAATGAATAGACATCCGGTTTATTTCAGGAGTACACACAGCTTTACTTACCTAAATGTGACAAGCGTCTAACCATGTCACACAGCAGCCTGAAATGGGAAAAGGAATTAAACAAAGATTCAACGAGTTCTGTATTGCTGTTTCATTCTGTTGTGTTGTGCCAATACTATGATCCAGGACCATTATAATAATGTACTAGTTACTGAGCAAATACCATTCTTCCTTCCTTTGCTGTGTACGTCATACTGCGGGATTCATAGAACTGATATATGGGGAAAAAAATAGAAAAAGGGGGATGCAAAGGCGTGGGAAAGGGGAAGGAGAAAAGGAAAATGGGTCGAGCAGGCAGAGCATTTCTTTGTTTAAGAAAAACAGAAATATTTTCTCACTGTGAATATTTCTGTTGTTTTTTCCCCTCCTCCAGAAGGAGTATTTCTGCAGTTATTTGGTTTGATTTTTATCGAGCTATTGTAATTATTTTAGATGTAGAAAATGTATAAAATACTGATCTCTGTGTGTGCTGATACACCAGACTTAGAGCTCTCATGCTTTCACAGATAAGGCTTGCCTGTCTTTTGGTATAAGTCAAATCATCTTTCCAAACTCCCCATCATTGCTCACATTTTTGTGTCCCTATGAGGGGCAGTTGCCTTAAATATTGTTCTCTGCTTGTAATTCCACTTGCTCATGGTATCTGATGTCTATTAAGCGAGAAGGGCAGTCATAATGCATTGAGTCGAGACTTGAACTGGTGGCTTCACCTCATGTCATTTTGTTTTACAGATACTGTTTGCCATTTAAATGTTCCCTCTCCATGTAATTGCTCTGGATGTTTGAACGTTGGCATCAGTAGGCAAGGTATTTTCTCTCTATTCCAGGAGTGAGCGTGAATGAGGTGAGGATTTCATTCAACGAAGACAGCTTTGTTGAAAAGGATTAGTTGCTTTCATTACTGCAGGACTGTTAGCATAATTAGCAGTTCATCAGAATCATTTCACAAGCTATTTTTTGGGACTATGACTGGGGCGAAGCTTTCCAGATTGTAGTGAGTCTGTCTGATTGACCATGACTGTAATACCAGTAGATGTGAAGAGCCGACAGTCACAGAGGGAAGGTCAGCATTAACTTTCATTTAATGTTTGGTTGGCTTTTTCGGTTTTGTTTTGTTTGTTTGTTTGTTTGTTTTCTTCAAGTAATACCTCATGCAGTGTGTCTTTTGCTTCTTGTCTTAGTGAATGATACAGTTTTTAATATTTGTATTATGGTGGCATCTATAAATTTCAGTCAGAGGTTGTGAGCCAATTGTGCTAAGCAGATGGATTGAATAGAAAAAGACAAGAAAGCTGAGGAAATAATCACTCTTTACTGCTGACAGTACTCTCCAGGGTAGGTTTCAAAATAGCTCAAGAGCTGTGTAAAATTAATAAGCTGTTCCTCATGTACTGAAATCCTCTTTCATTTTGTATTGGCATGAGGGTTCTCTGTAGAGAGGAGGGGCTACAAATAAGATTTGCAAGAGGCTGGGGTTGAAGGTTGTCTCCTAAAGTCCAGATTTTACTGAGTCCGATGAATGAGTGCACACTAAGAGTATGCATCAAAACAGTCTGTATGGAATTTGTCCACTACAAAATCTCTGCATTGATGAGGTCTCTTTAGTCCCTCAGAGCAAGGTTTATTGGGCATAAAATTAGAATCAGTGTCCTTTTATTTATTTAGCATCTTTGTAATTTTTTTCGCTGATAGCTGGAAGAGATGAAAAATCAGGACGCATTACTCTTATCTAATAGAAACTTAATGGTAACGAGATATTTTAGTAGGTCTTTGAGGTTCTAGGTGAATTTGTATCCTCTGATTTGGAAAGATGTTCCCTTGGACGCTATATCTACAGTGTGGCATTAAGTTTTTGATTTTGTTGAGGCATTTTTAAATGTTATTTTTTCTCATACATTTCTCATATGTTCGGTGCATATATGCAGCAGAAACACTAAAAATAAAGATGTAACACTGAGTCATAATTAGAAAGGAAAAAAATTATTACCTGTCGTGGAGAATACCCTGAAATAATAAATACCATCATCACATTTTACCGCTATCATAAATAATTATTCAGCACATGTCCATAGGCTCAATTTATTGTATCATATTCACTTAAATATGTTTATGAAATGATCCTTCTACACACACATGCATTTTATCAAATTTCAGTTTCCTTGATTAATGGCACAGCCCTTTTTTGCTATGTGGCACAGTCTGTCATACCTCTAATTCAATTTTGAAATAAAGATATTCTTAGATCTTCTTATAATAAGGCTATTCGTCTTTCTACAGTTATACCTCTTTTGCTTATTTTCTTATAGAATGGATTAAGATTTAACAGTGATGTATTTCCTAATAAACAGAGCTAGAGGACAGCTTATTCCATTATCTTAGATATACCCTAGTTACATCTTCATTGGAACCCATTAAATATTCTCAGACAGTACTTAGCAATATATAAAAGGTTTCTTGTTTTTGATTTCAGCAGAGACATCAATCCAAATGTTCTGGGCTATATTGCATAATTGTCAAGGAGTTAAATATGCACAATGAAGGTACAGTAGTTAAAATGTATTGATGTACATCTAATGTTTACAGATAACCCTTTTAAAGAAGTCAGGATGTATTGCCATGTTCAGCCATTCTATCTTAACTCTAAATCACTGCCTCTGTGTTTCTTGTTGCAGTCAGTCAGTCAAAGACCCTGTAGAACATTTACCTTGCAGCTTTGCAATTTTAATTATCTGATCAAGTGTATTAAATTGTGATAGAGGTAAAACCAATTACAATTTCTCAGAAGTTCATATCTTATTAGTAGTTTTCTGGGACATGAAACCACGTTTATAGCAGATTTGAGAGGAGAGGACTCTCTTATTCTTGTTCTCTACTTGTTCTTTTTGTTTCAGATTTGGATCCTCAGGCAGTGTCATCACTGGCACTCGGTGTTGCTGATTCAAAGTGCTGTAATTTGGCCAGTAAACTTGTTTTAGGTCTAATTTGAATATACACAGACTATGGCAGATTCACTAATACAGTAATAATATGCACAAGAAACTTTCTCTGATGTCATTACTCAGATACTCTGAAATTAAAAAAATGGTATATGGGTTAACTTCAATATTGTATGAGGTTTCTACATACATACATATAGCAGTGGTTGAATGAACCGTATTTTCACCTAGCTCATGCTGCTGCCAGCTGTGGCTTTCAGGCCACCAGGCTCTTTTCATCAGGCCTGATTGTGAGGTGTGAGGATGCTGCTGACTGTGGTCTAGTATGAGGTGCCAGAAACATCTAGGTCTCCTAATAGAGATAGTGGAAGCTGTATTTTTCAGTGTTTAATGGTCATACCTTCCAGGAAGATTGCCAGTTCAGCTTGGTATCTAAATTGTTTTCTACAGCATTTGTGCTGGCAGATCTGTTGAAGATGCAGCACCCTTTAAATATCCGTGAGAGTTATCTAAACAAAGGTGTGATTGCACCAGTGGATAAAACTTATTCTTCATTGTCACAAACTCCAAAACTATGAGAACATTACTGCTCTGTCAGTGAGCTAATGCTCTGCCTACAGCACGACCAGCATCCCCAGCTGGTAGATGTGGTGGAAAGCTAATGCCACACAAGATATGGACAGTCCCGTTTAATTTAACAAAGCAGATAAGGGCATTCACTGCTCCTTGTTTTATGTTCTTGTGAATCAAATGTAGCTATGCAGTCTTTAGTGGATAAAATTTGTATATGTTGAACACTGTTGCCCAGATAGCCAAATGAATTATCCCTGAAGTGCAAAGTGCACATGCTGAAATACTGTCCAGGTATTTTGGCAATTTAAAGGATGCCATTTTATATGCTGGATATTTCTTAAATGTTCCATTAAATTAAGAACTGTCTATATAAATGCTAATTTAATTAAAATGTCTTTGTATCGTAAATATAAATGAAATAACAGGCTAAAGACTTGCTGAAAGTTAGCATGGACGTCTGCTTGTGCATAATTTTTCTTATCTTCTGCAGGATTGTCTTTCTTTTTTTCTTTAAATGAACAATATGCAAGAGCATATCCTGTCTTGTCTTTTAAAATTTCTTATAGCAGAATATTTTTGACAGGCCGCTTTTGCTTTTGGAATTAAAATTTCCCCCACAAATGGTTAGTAAGGATAACAAAACACTGTATTTTAACTTAGTAGACATGATGATGATACCAGTTGGCATTTAGCTGTCCCATATACTAATTCATGCATGTGAAATAAAATGATTATACTCAGAATTTTTGGTCATTTACCGAGTCCCTATCAGGGAAGATGACTTTAAATGAAAAAACATCTATAATTTTTGTTTTCCTTTACCAATAATTCTTTATTGAGAGAGGAAGGTAATACTTCACCTCCTATGTACATATGCTTTTCTAAAAATACATCTACATAAGAGCCAAATCAGTTATTTTCAGATGTGGTAAATAAAAGTTGTGAGCCTTGAAGGAAAGCAGAGACCACAGAAGAAGCTCAAATTTTTTATCCGTGAGATTGTGTGGACATACCAAACACTCCAGTTTCATCAGCAATGATACCAGTCTCTTGTTAAGACAGTTCTCTGCTTGTGCTATAACCTTCAGCTGTATTCAACTGTCATTTTTGGTAACCTGTACTGGATTCAAAATTATGGCCCTTTGAAGCAGAATCATCTTCAGTCATGCCCACACACTTGTATATATATGTATATATATGTGTGTGTGTGTATGTGTGTACATTTTCCTTTTAGTAAGACATTGTGTCATGGTTTAACCCCAGCCATCAACCAAGGCCCACACAGCTGCTCTCGCACTCCCCACTGGTGGGATGGGGGAGAGAATCAGAAGAGTTAAAAGTGAGAAAACTCGTGGGTTGAGATAAAGACAGTTTAATAAGAAAAGAAAAAGCCATGCATTCAAGCAAAGCAAATAAAGGAATTTGTTCACCACTTCCCATGGGCAAGCAGGTGTTCAGCCATCTCCAGAAAGTCAGGCTCCATCTCACATGTTAAGGTCACTTTGGAAGACGAAAGGCATCACTCTGAATGTTCCCTGCTTCCTTTTACTTCTCCTAGCTTTATGGGCTGACACCATATGGTTTGGAATATCTCTCAGGCTGGTGGGGCTCAGCTATGTCCCTTTTGTGCACCCCCAGGCTGCTTGCTGGTGGGGTGCAATGAAAAGCAAAAAATACCTCAGCTCTGTGTAAGCGCTGCTCAACAATAACTAAAACAGCCCTGAATTATCAGCACTGTATCCAGAACAAATCCAAAACATAGCCCCATACTAAGTACTAGGAAGAAAGAAATTGAAAGAAATTCCCAAGAAATTGAACTCTGTGGCAGCCAAAAGCAGTACATATTGAAAGCTTTCAGACAGTAACTAAGATAACTGAAGTAGCAATTCCAGTGAAATATTTGATGATGTAGGTTCTGATCTCTTGTATCCTTTACAATTAGACTTTATTTATTTTTGTTTAGAATCTTATCTGAAAAGCTGCTCTTGCTTATAAAGGTGTGATTTTAGCGGTCTGTGAGTTCCAAGACTCATTGTATTCACATGGAGTATTTTATCAGTCCAGGAGTGGAAAGTTAGTTTTATTGCTATTGGCTTCTCATTGGTAAATTAAAAATTCCTCTCTACCTCCTGTAGGGCTGGTAACAATCTTGAGTAAAATATTTCATGATTGAATGGATAAGGAATAATATTCTGTAATTATTATTTAAAAAAAGGATTTACATGTATTGCTCTTAGGCCAGGCAGTTGCAGCAGTGTCATCCACTGCTTTAAAATACAGCTAAGCCAAAGGGTCAGTGACAGCATGTTGGCTGTTATTTCTTCAGAGATTTTAATGTCTTGTTTGACTGTGGCAACAATCTCTCCAGTTGCAATGCACCTTTTTTTTTTTTCCTTTTCTCTCTAAAAATAGAATGTAGTAAAGCATGAATATGGTTGGCATGTTTGATCTCTCATGTTTTAGGCATCTGTGGGAATGATGAAGTAGCTGCTCTGTTCGTATAATTCCCATTGATACGTAGGCATGTTTGAGACAACAGGCTGAATTTAGATCCAGATCTCCTGTGGCTGAATTGACTAGAGGGAAACCTGTAATTGCAACATGGGTTCAGAGAAATAATGACAAATAATTACTGTTTCCAGAAGGGAGACAGAGGTTTATAATTTCATATGCGCTATTAGTGCACACACTATTGTTGCCTTGTGTACTGTGGTAAGACGGATCTTTCCATCTGGCTTCCTCTAGCTTGGGTAATTTTGAAGTGCCTATAGAACATCGAATTCTTTTTGACATTTTTTTCTACTTCTCTTCACAATCAGCTTCGGTTGTAATGGGTATTTAAGTCTCCATAGAAGACTTGAAACATGAAAGTGTCGTCAGTGTATGTTGTTAAAGGCTTCTAGGGTCAGAAAAAGTGATTTTTTTCCACAGCAGATAGAATAGAAAATGCTGTTTCCAGGTTCCATAATCAAGACAAATACAAGTGCCTGTTGCCATGCACCATATATTTTCCACATTATAGTAATGGATGCACTGCTGCCACCTGCTTTGTCAGGACTTCCAGCTAATTGGAATAAGTTATGTGTGTTCCAGTTACTCTTACGGTCTATAAAAGGCTGCTTTGTTCTAAACTAGATAATAATTTTTGATGGATTTCCTTATGGTAGCAGATACTGCTGTACTCTGGTGAGAACCATTGTTTTTCACAAACATAGGTATTTTCTGCCATTATTAAGGCTACTGAGTTTATGCTAAGGCATAACATTCAGTGTAGGTGCTATGACCCAGATCCAGGTGTTGGAAATCCTGAAAGGGGCATGAAAAGACGTGGTTAAGATTGTACTATCCACTCCTGGCTGCTGCCTGAAAAACTTCTATGTGCCCTGCTGCTTCAGCCTGTGATCTTTGACAGTTTCCTCAAAAGCTCTTATATGTCCTTCTGTGTCTGGAGAAGGGTTCAGGCTGTATGAATCAGAGGTGAGATAACCACTGGCTTAAGAAGTTCCCCTAAATGTGCAAGATGGACTCTGTGCTGCACAGTCCACTTGACCTCTTGGAAGCACGGCAGATCTTCTGCTCTCAGCTTCACCCAGACAGGTGGAAATTGTCCCCAGGATCTTATAAAATCTGTGACTTTTCTCCTGCGTTTTCTCTGAATTTCTTTGCATTGTTTTTTTTTCCTCTGTGGTTGCAATCTCATCTTAAGGTATAGCTGTGACATCAGAACTCATAAATGAGGTAAATTTTAGGTGAAGTTAATTTTTGTAGTATAAATCCAGCTGGATTTGGTACCTGATGGTTGCAATCTAGGTCTACACTCATCCAACAAAAGCTGGATTTGTATGACTACCAGAGCATAGTATGTAGAACTTTTAAGATAAAATTCCTATTAGTAAGTGATTTATTACTTTTGAAATATACCTGTATTTTAATGATTCTTTAATACTCAGAGTTGCAGATTTGGCACAACAGAGTAACAAAGGGGATTAATTGTATGTGATCCAGTTTTGCTCCTGTGCTGTTGGGAGAACATGTACTTTAGCTCTGTCAGGAAGCCCGACCCCTTCAGAGAGTAGAAGTTCTTGCTTATTCCTCTCAGGTGCCTCATTTGGTCCCATATATCAGGTCCCAAACCTGCTGAATCTGTAAGTTTCGTCCTCCTTACTTGAAAACTAACTGGAATGGTCTCTTTTCTTGCTCCCTTTTTTCCCCCCAACTTTCAACATACTTTTTTAGATGAAATGGTAGATGATAGAGATAATATCCTCAAGACTGTGGCCAGTTATCATTGTAAAAAACTAGGCTAGCTATTCTGTAAAAGAAAAATGAAAAGGATATGATTGTGTGCTATGAAAATATGAGTATATGTGAATTTGTATTTTATAATGAAATTGTTTATTACCTTTTAGCACTTACCATGATAAGTGCTATGGCAATAAGAGAAAAAAAAGGGACATTACACAGAACATAAAATGATAGAATTTTTCATGCTATCAATCTCTTTTGTACCCCTCCATGTCCCATCTTAACCTTGTGAAAATGCCATATAGTGTTAGTCATGTCTGAATAGTTCAGGGAGTTTTCAGAAAGCAATCTTCAATCTTAGAGGCTACTTGTGTCAGGAAGAAAAGAAAACTTCTGTGGTAACTGAAGTTATATGCTGCTTGTTTTGGATATCTCTGTCAGTTCATGGGAGCGCAGAAAGATAAACCCATACACTTTTTTTTTTTACCTAGACATATCCTAAAGCTAGCTTCCTCAAACCTGAGAATGCATGCACAGAAGGACATGTGCAGGTTTGCAAAATAATCGGTCTTGTTGGTTCAAAATACACTAATTAAGTAAGTAACTAAGTAGAAACTTACTGGGTTTTTATTGTTTTCCTATGTAAATACTGTCTGTTGACTTGTTTTGGAACTATAACTTTGGTTGAGTGCTGGTTGTGTTAAATCATAGAATCATAGAATCGATTGGGTTGGAAAAGACCTCAGAGATCATCAAGTCTAACATCAAGTGTTTTTACTAAGCACTTCTTTTCTGCAAACTGGATACGACAATTTTTGAAGGAACTGGAACGTGAAGTGCATGAGCCGCCTTAGGAAAGTTGGTCCAGCTAATTAATTGCTGGTCCAGCTAATTAATTGCTAGTCCAGCTTTTTGGTACAGTAGGTTTTGTTATGTATAAATGTTAATAGAAATTCGAATTAGCCTATGATTGACAGTGTCTTGATTATGCGATTAATCATTTTCCTTTAAATGTTAATCAAAGACGTAGTTATTTTTAAGAAACTGAAGGATCTGAGAAATGCCCTTTGTCTTTGATAATCTCTTAAACTTGTAATTAAAAGTATCTAAAGCTAATAATAGTTTTTTCTCCAAAAGAAGTTTGCCAAAATGGAGGAGTCTTGCTAGATTAATTAATCTCTGCTCTTGCTGAGAGCAGAATATATAGACTTGGAAGACTAAGAGTTGCAAAGCTTTGTTTTATGCTGAAATCCCATTTACATTTGCAGAGGAGTTGGGTTTTAAAAGGGGTTGCATTCAGCCTTCTCTTTCTCAAGCATTATTAGAAACTGTTCTCACCAGGCAGGATTTGGGAAATAAAAAGGAATTTTTGTTAGGAAAGGAATACAGAGATGCTTAGCTTCCCTTTGCCATCTGCAAATCTTGAAAAAATTAGTCTGAGAAGTCACTAAACATGCCACACCTTGTTACTTGAACTGGGGAAACTGAGTCAAAAATTGGTTATCATAATTAGGTGGATGAATAAAAGCTAATTGCGTGAAGATCTTATAGCAGCCTTCCAGTTTCTGAGGGGGAAGCTTCTACATCAGTAACTGTAGTGATAGGACAAGGAGCAATGGGCTCAAACTGAAAGAGGGAAATTTAGGTTAGATATTAGGAGGTAATTCTTTACTGTGAGGGTGGTGAAGTACTGGAGCAGGTCGCCGTTAGCAATTGTGGATGCCACATCCCTGGATGTGTTCAAAGCCAGGCTGGATTGCACAACCTGGTCTAATGGAAGGTGTCCCTGCCCATAGCAGGGGTGTTGGAACTAGATGACCTTTAGGGTCCCTTCCAACCCAAATCATTCTATGATTCTGTGATTCTTTTTCCCTTCTACTCCAGTTTACCATGTTTTGTTCTTTACTCCTTTCTTCAGTCTTTGCCCAGCATTTTATTTTTTCAGCACCAGTTTGCTTAAAGTGGCTTTAGAAAAAACTGTAGCTCAAGAAATTATTCCTGTCTGAGGAAAGGTGGTCTTTTATACAAGACCCCAAGGCATATTAGTATCAGAAGATTCATTCACTTAATTCATATTCCATGATTCATCATTCTAATGAGATCTCGGTTATTCATGCAATAGTTATTAATGGATTATTCTCTGCTTATTAACATATGGAAACACTGGGCTATGATACTTGCTTTTGAAGAATACTTGGAGAAATCAGTTCCTCTTGAAACCTTTATTTCATATGCAACGGTTTACCTTTTGTTTACTTTATGAATGTGTGCTATGAAGATGAGAATATAAGTAATTTGAAAACCCAGCTATGGCAATGCATATTGAAGGGGCACTTAGTAACCTTGTAAGATTTTTTTTTCTCATTTTCGTCAGTGGTAATTTTACACAAGGAAAGGGACCTATCACTCGACATATATTGAGTGAATATCAAAGTTATGGTGATTCATATATTGCAACTCTGCCATAATAGAGAAAGAACCATATGTAGTAGGAAGTACTATGAGCTGAAATAAAGTGATGCAGGACAAGAACTGAGAGTTGCATTACATTATTCTGTGGAACAGAATCTGAAACTGCTGCAGGGGAATGAATACATAATACGTAATATGGACCAATATATCATGTAGATTATTTAATATATTGAAAAACTGATGTATAATACACTATTGAAATGGGGTGTATAATGTGTTCTGTAGAGAGAATTTTCTTTCAGTCCTCCTGTTTTAGACATGGACACAGTGGAATATCTTGTTGTGCTAAAGAGTAGCTGACCTTGCCTCCATTTGCAAAAGGAGAAGAATATCTAAATGAGCTGTTTCATAAGAAGGACTGTGTGATTAAGAAAATTGGTTTCTCAAAGTAGTAGCATCAGGGTCAAATCAATCTTGGACACAATCAAAGAATATACATTTATTTTCTCTGAGTTGTGTAATAATATTTTGACAATTGCAGTGCCTAAAAAGACTGGAATCATTACATGTAAGAAAAATTGAAGCTATCAAGAAGGAAAGCTTATGTTATGTGGAATGAACATTCAGTCAACAGAAGAACTTTAATTTTTAGCTGTTTACCCTAGATATTTTTTCTCTAGAGATCAGTTGCATCAGTCTGCCCACATTATGAATCCAATTAGGTTTTTTTAACTAGTAAGTAGTATTTTTTCATACCACCCCATTGATTTATAATAACTGGGATTAAATAAGAGCATCTTTATTTTTACAAGAGAATCCAGAATATCCAATTTCACTTAAAGCAAATATAATGCTGTACTTGTTGAAAGTAGAAAACTATCCCTAAGGAGTATTAAATGCCTTTTACAGGTGTGATAAAGATCTCATGGTTTTAACAAATACATCTGTATAGAATTTTCACACATTTATAACACCTGTTGCTAAACTGCAGAGAAGTCTTTTTTCTAATGTAGGTGACGAAATGCTTCAGGAGATGTGTCTCCCCCAAGGCTCTCAATTTAAATGCCAGCCTATTTAATCTAAGAACAGAGGCACAGCTTATAAACATTAAAGCATTTTTCTACTCTACATGTTGGCTAGGGACTGTACTATCAGTAAGTAATTTTTTTCAGCTATTATGTCTCACTCATTATTTGTGTGGATGCATTCAGCTGTAGAACTGTGGTGGGTATTTGGGGTGTCTTTTGGAAACATGAGGCTGTTTCGCCATCTGGGTGTAATTCCTGATCAGAGCTTTTTAAAGTGAGTGAGTTTATCAAAATGCAAGCTGAGAGAGATGGCCGTTCTGATCCAACGATGCTTGCTGGGGATGAATAAAATAGGGCAAGAATTTCATAGACTCATGGAATCATTTAGGCTGGAAAAACCTTTAAGATTGTGGAGTCCAACCATAAACCTAACTTTGTCAAATAGCATTTTTTTGTGTACAACTCTCCAGGTTCAAAAAAAGGGTACTATTTAAATTCTGTACACAGGATACATTGCAGTTGGTAGACAGAGCTGAATTATATATGAAGATATAAATAAATTTATACTCTGGGGCTCTTCCCTAATCCAAAGACCATTAGAGTCAAAGTAATACTCTTTGGATCAAGGTCCTAAAGGACAACTCTGTGGAGTTTTTGTGTGGTCTGCAGTCTACTCCAATGGAGTAGCTCTTACAACTAGACTGCTTCCTTTTTCCTTTCTTTTTTTCCTTTCAGTTTTCATCTCTCAAGTTTGTTATTTCCCTTTCCAATGTGTATTTTTTTTCTCATGCCTATTGCATTTTTGTTTGCTATTGACCAGGCCTTGTATTTTTTCACCCTTCTCTCTCTGCCTCACTTTGTTTCTGTTTTACTTCACCTCTTGTTTCCATTTCTTGTCCTTAGGAATACTCCCTTAACTTTCTTATCCTTTTTGAAGGTATAAACTTCTGTCTTCGTTTTTTGCCTTCCGCTACTCACAAGATCATTAGAGATTCTCTCTTGCCGTTGGAGCTGAGTCCATCTTAGAAACAAAGAGATGCTGAGGCTCATTCGTGCAGTTTCAAAAGGATACTTCATATGCCCTATTTAATTTGCTGCTTTATTTGTTCATTGAATTGACCTATTCTGGCGTAAGGTAAAGTTTTCAAAAGCTCTAAAGTCATCTGAAGAGTCAGCAGATGGGAAACCCAGGTGAACTGTGCCCACTTTCTGAATGGATCAAAAGCCATATAGCATATCAGCATGATTCAGGAGCCTCACCCTATGCTCGGCATGGTTTCTGGTTGCCAGAAGGTGTGTGAATTTCCAACTGCTGGTAAAAGAGTCTGTAGAGACAACTTACGTAGAATATAAGTGCCTAAGTTGCTTCTGAAGATGATTTGTTGATGCCTTTCAGAATTTTTTCCAAAAGTGTAAATAGCCTTTTTCGAGGGAAATGAGTTTACTCAGTTCTTAATCATTATTAGTAGTGGTTAGGCCATGTTAATTAGTCTTTGAGTTCTAATGTAGGCCGACATTTTCATGTGTGTGAGTTTGTACAGGAAGCAGGATTTTGTGATGTGATTACTCTGAAAGCTACCCACATCAACAGAGAATGTAATCTAAAAAAAAAAAAGAGAGAGAGAGAGAGAAAATTCCGTCAAAGTTTTAAAAATCCCACAATATTTTAAATAGGTATTTCGGGTCAGTTTCTTCCTTCTTTTAGGAGGAATATGTGTAGACTTTCAAGGACTGTGCTGTAATGGTGTTGTGTCATGTTTAACTGAAATGAAAGAGATGAAGGGTTACTAGAACAGCAGAGACATGATGAGCATGCCTGGGAAACTGTGAGCAAGTTCCTTCCAAGAGCAAGGATCAGGGATCTCAATTAACAGAAATCTGATGGCCCTGTTATTTCACTGTATTATTAAGAATAGCTGTTATTGAGGAATCTTATTAATTCCAGGATTTTCTGCATGTTCTGTAGAAATACATTTTGAGCAGCATACATCATAAATCTGAAAGGTTTAGCAAAGTCTCCATCATAGCTTTGGAACTAACCAACTCCCTTTCATCTTGAATGAAAACCTTATCAGACCAATATATTTGAGCAGATATTCATACTTATGGGAAAGGAAGATATAGCTGAATCCTTCATAGAAGAACTTTTTGCAGTAGATTGTGGATAAAAGTAGCCTGCAGTCTTGTAGAGTTTGAAAGAAGAAGAACCTTTCAGCTTTAAAATATTTTAAAATATTTCAGCAACACTCTTCATATAGCATTGCTCAGGATTTATGGTATTCTCTTCAGGTCTGTTCCTGCCCCCCTCCTCCCCGACCAAGAGCATAAGGATGCAAATGAAAACTGACCATAATAAGGAGTATGTTGTTGTAATTTTTGTATTAATTTCATTTTATTCAGTAGCACCAAAGCTGCTGTTTTTTAAGTCCTATAATGTTGTGTTTTTCTAGGAGGCAGAATGGTTTATTTCTCTGTACCTAAGGCAAAAAACCCCTAAACCCTGGACATTTATGGGGTTTATTTGGTAGACCCTTAAATCATGAGTAAAAGTGGATGCGAGTGTGAAGTTACTGTATATCATTAATTCTGTGGCAGAGAGCTTGCTAATTAAAAATATGATACAGTAATATTGCATGAAATTGTTACTTGATAAATACAGAGTACTCGTGTGCCTTTGCATTTCGAACAGGTGCTATTCAAAAATGTGTAAGCCATCTCCACATAGATTAATTTTCCTGAATGTACAATAGGTTGGGTTTTTTAATGGCATGATTTTATTATTTTTGTCACTTCTGAGTTTTTCTTGGTGGGTTTGTTTATTTTTTTTCTCATACTGTTTAACAAGGTTAATATTTAGAATATACAACTTTATTTGTAGAGTGGGTTTGTAATTAAGTATAATCAAACCATTTTCTATCTTGAGGAAACCAAACTGCATACAAAATAGGAATGAACAACAGCTATTCATTCTCTTTTCTGTAGCAATGACTATTATTATTAGTAGTGACTATTATTATTATTGTCACTAAATATGAGCTGTGTTTCCTGGTTAATATATAATTTATAATATATTATTTCTATGTTTCAGTTGACATCTGTAAACAGTGTAATGGCTAAAATATCTTAACAAAAAGTTTTAGGGGCTTTGCTCTCTCTGATGGTGTACTTAAATGTAGGTCTCTCAGGTTAAAATATCGGTCCTACTTTCCAAAGAGGGGAAAGTACTTTTGTGCATAAAGAAGCTGGATAGGTTATGAAAACATCTGAAAACATTTTTTAAAATAACATTACACGTGTTCTAGCAACATAACAAGAAATACAAAAACAGTGGTTTATATGTTATTTTTTGTTAATTTAAGTGAAAATTAATTCAGAGTAATGTGATAATGTGAATAAGTGATAATGTGAAGGCTTCCTCCCCCTGTTGACTCCTTCCCCATGTTTTTTCTTCTCCTACTGGTTAATAACAGGAGAAAAGGATGGTCCATGGGGAAGTTGAATGCCATAAATGCCATTAGCTATCCGCTTATCCCCAGTGAAAATTTCCACATGGGTTTGTTTCCTTTACAAAGCCTCGCTAGTGGAACACTCTTAAGTTTTCTCATCAAGTTTCAAGTGGTTTCTGTGCCAGTGTGATCTCATTGTTATTAAGTACATGTGATGTGTTTACATTGTGTGCTATGTATTTGCTTTGTATGCTCTTTACTTGAGTTACAAGAAGAATGATCAATGTTAAAAGGATAATTTACAGATATGTTTTTAGCTTGGTATTCCAATTCATGGTGTTACTGTGCTATTCTGCTACTGCTTACTTAGGTAGTGGGTTGGGTAGTTTTCCTTTCCTAATGTAGTCAGAGTAAATTGATATATGGATTTAATTACCTCCACATAACAGCGGCTGTTATGATGGATTCCTTAAAATTAAATACTATAAACCATTATACAGAATTAGGCCTTTAGAAAACCAAACAAGAACTAGAAAGAGATTTTTTCTGAAATAAATCTTGTGTAATACCTATCTAGTCAGTGAAATTATGCTGGTGTAAAATAAATGCAGGTGAGCTCATGAGCAGACCTTTTATTTTCCAACTTGTATGCTAAACACTGTACTTAGAAAAGGTTTCAAAATGAATAGGCTCATAACCTGGACAAGAGTAGTAAAGTGCAGTGGTAGTTAATTGCAACAAAGGAACATCCCAAAGCTTTGCTTGTTTTCTTCTCCCTCCAGAAGTCTTTCTGCAGAGAAAGCGTGAAAGAGGAAGTAGAGGGAAGATAAAGTTTCTGAAGCCAACTTTGAATGGTGTTTCTGTGTTTGGCTTGTAGCAGAAACATCCTAGGGTTCCATCTGTCATCGCTGCAGGTTCTTTGACTCTTGTATCTTACAGATCTGTCATAGATGGAGATCAATCCAGAGTAGCACATAGGATTGGGTTTTGCTCATCAGAAGAATAATTCTTCTTAAATCCAGTTACCAAGAAATTACACACTGGCAGCATCCTGAATTAAAGGGCTTTTCTACAGTGTGAAGGTGACAGTCTGAGGATGTACTAATATTTGGTTCTGTCCTCATTTATTAGTGGCTAAATTCCAAACCATAGAAATATCCCTCAATTGGCTTAATAAAAAAATGGAGATAAACTAAGGCAGATGATTTACTATTCCCCTTTCTCAGGCCAGAGAAGAGTTACCATAAACTCAGATGTAGGGGAAGAGTGAAGTGGATTTTTATTTTGTGGATTTTAGTGCGCGTAGCAGTATCTTTAAAAAGCTGACTGTGAGGCTCATTTAAACTTTGCACCACAACAGCAAAACTGCCATTCAAGAGACTGTAGTTCTTGCAATTTTGTTTAAGTGAGAGAAGCATTGCCACTGAATTTAATTGCTCTGATTTGTAGCTGTTGGACCTTCCAGCCACTTTCCTTTCAAGTAAGATTTCTTTTATTATTTTTATTATTATTGGATTTTTAACACTTTCTCTTTGAGTGTAATGCTGTGAGGTGCTGGGTGTCTTGTGGGAAAAGTCAGGTGCTTTTAACTCCCAGAGACTTTCTTGGATGTTGGATACACTGATGTTCAACACATCACAGGCGAGTTTGTCTCAAAGTTCCCTTTGATACTGCAGAGTGGATAAGGGGCAACAATGATGGTGAATGTATGCCAAGAGATTATTTACACTGGTAACAACATTTCATGGGAAAAAACTATACTTTACATTATAATATTTCCTGACTTTTTCAAACAACTTTCTTCCTGGAAATCTGAGAATACGATTTTTTCCTAATGTACCCTTGCAGTACACAGCCACAGAATGTCATATGAAGTAAATGGCTTTAATATGTAACCTGCTTAGTGCCTTATTTTCAGTTTTCCCAGGAGACATTCTTAGACTTCAAAGTGTATAATGCATAGATCATGTTTCATCTTTGCAGAATCCCTTAGTTTCATTAGGAATACCTTTTTTTTTTCTTACCTTGCACTAAAGAATCTGTGTCACTAATTGGGCCAGTAATTCTTGTCATATCATACTAAGTAATGTATTTGTTATGTGGTACTTCAATGACTTCTGCAATTGTTTATTACACTTTGGGCAAACTGAGCAATTAAGTGCAACATGAATTTTTAATTAAGAAAAGAAGGTGGAGGAAGGAATATTCAAATAGTCTATTGGGTAAATTTAAGTTTTCCATTGTCTCATCAAAATGTCAGTACTTTATATGTATGCAGAAAATTTCATCCTGCTCTTTATAAATCTGAAATAGCCAAGATTAGCTGAAATAGCCAAGAAAAGCTGTTACTTTATTGGAACAAAAATGGGAAACTTTCCATCCTTGTTAGAAATTACCTCGTTCAATTGCCTTACAAAGCTGCCTTCTCATTTTTAATTTAAAAATTAATTTCTAATGGCCTCTTAGCTTAGTGAGTGCTAACAATAACTGGTTTGTTCAGGAAACACCATTGCCATTTGAGATTCATAATTCTGGATGTCATTCTTTTCCTTTTTAAAAATTAATGAATTTACTAAGGATTAACTGATTGTGAAAAGTACTGATTTATTTCCTTCCTGTCTGCTCAGTTCAAGTGACTTGATTCTATTGAAAATCAATATTAGTGGTCTACCTGCAAATCTCTACCTATAATTTCTGCATATCTCTACCTATAATTTGTGTCTCTTACATGTATGTACATATGGAAAGAAGTGCATTATTTTCCTGACATGGCAGCAGTATCTTTGCTGTGTTTGTCTGCATCATGTTTTGTCATGCTTTCATTGTTTTGAGTTTTTTCTTTCAGCTATTCCTCTTTCTTACGTTTAGCACCAGAATAGTTTAGATTTGTTCTGAGTATTTTCCCCAGATGATACTATGAGTTCCTAATGCTGATCTGAAAATTCTTACTAGCATGACAGAACTGAAGAAGAGTTCTTGAACAAGTGGGAGGGACATGAAGAAAGGAGGGATGTGATTTATGTTAAATGGAACGGAAATTCTTGGAATGAATAGTTAGACAAAAAAAACCCCCAAACCCACCAAGTATGTTTGGCATCAGTATAACATTTGACTGGCATTTCGACTTAATACTACATTCCTTTTAGAGACAGAGAAGTGGAATAAATAAAAACAGACTTAATTATTTCCCTTAAGTCTAGATTAAAGCAAAAACTGAACATTCAAGCTGTAGCAAATTAAAACAGAATCCTTGCCAAGTACACTTAAACATGAAAAAATTCATTTCCTTTCACAGCACTTAGGCAGAGAGTAAGTGCTTTTCTTTGTGCAAACCTAAGTGGCACAGTTGGCTTTGTGCTCTTATGGTCCACATGTCAAACAGTAAATGTTACATTTTTGAACTTGAATCAGTAGTTAACCTGAGTTTGAGACATGGCTATTGTGTGCTTACACAGATCAGGGGGAAAAAAGATAATACAACCATAATTATGTGCACAGCAATTTTAACAAGATTTACCGATGCTATATGCCTTATAGACTCTTGGATACAATATTTATTTTCAATTTCTACCTAAAAAAAACTCTGTAAATTCCTTTTATCTGTTAAAAGAGGTCTGGCTTAGAATATGTGATGTCAGCAAAACTACCTACAGGAGCTGAAATTATAGATAGAGCTGTCCTATTTGTTGTATCATAGTCCAAAAATTTTGACTACTTGTAATCTGTCAGGACACAAATCAGTGGTCTAACTTGTTGTAGAGGGCAGTATTCTAACTTTTCTGGATTTACATAAATTGTGGTTGTAGTTTAGCCTTTGGGAGACAAATCGAATCAGTCAGTGAACAAGGCTTTGAATCACTCAGTGTTTGTAGGACAGTGTGGTTTTGTTGCAAGTGTAAATTGTAGTGACCTATGGTGGCAATGAGGAAAGTGTCTGGATGTCACTGCAGGAAAAACTGGAGGACAGCGAGCAGCCAGCTGGCACGTAATCCACCGTCTGGCTAAGCAGTGAACTGCGTTGGGGAATCCTCAATGTCATACGGTCCTGTACTGCCTGAGTCAGATTCTGGTAACAAATCATGCCCCTAGCAAACATGAAAAGTGCCATTGACATAACGGAAGAATTAAAAAACCCTAAATGCTGGAACAACCTTTCTGTAAGTGTGATCATCAATGGACTGGAAGGATTTTTTCCAAGATGGTAATTTCTCACCTCCCTTCTCTTCCCTACTGGATCACTCCTGAAATGCCAGACAAAAGGAATGATTCACAAATTATCTTTTTCTTCCCAGAAATGAAATAAGTGCAGAAAAGTCTAGAGAAACCATGGCAATTTCTCCTTTTGGCTGCTTTTACTCAAGTATCACTCTCATCCCTGCTCTCATACTTCGGGTGTGTGCTATATCCATGTTCTGCATTAAGAAGCTTGATTAAGAGTTGTTCAGATATGATTCTTCACTTATTTTTAAATCATTCTTTTTATGAAAACCGAATGGCAGAAACACTGAAAGCATGAACATATCATGTTATCTAATAAATACAATATTCTAAAATCTCATACTAAGACAATGAAATAACTGCAACTTCCATTCTTGCCCTCCATGCTGAATTTAATCTTACAGGAGAAGATGACGCTAGATCATAAATGATGAAAAAATAAAGTCTTTATTGATTTAGATCTAATTTAAAAATATTGCGGCAACATTATCTCAGGGATTCTTTTTGTTGATGTCAGAAATGTAAACCATACTTTCAGAGGAGATATGTAAAAACCTAAAACCAATTCTGAAGTGAATTGTAATTTCTAGTCCTTTTTTCTATCTTTATTGGTAAAACTGTAACTGTAAAACATACTGTAAAAATGCAGTCTGGGCATCTCTGTAGGATGAAGTGTTTTTCAGGCTTTAGAGTACCTTTGCTGGAAGCAGCGTCATAGAAGAATATGTGGCTGCAGCAGAACAATGGTTACTGCTGTCATTTCCACTTTCCTCTGTAGAGTCTTAGACCAAATATTGTATTAAAAAGTATAGTAAGACTTTTATTGTTTTGCCATTCCAGTAGTTGGGAGATGCCCTTACAACCTGTTAAAATTTTTTGTAAGCAATGAGTTAGCCATTAACCATAATAACAAAAACTCATAACTAACTTAAATAAGCATATGAGTTCCAAGGTCACCACTGCTACAGAGTTCTCTTTGCATTCTGCTTTTGTTAAGGTGTCATCATATCCTATTGATCTTTCTCTGTCTGTACTTTAAGACTTGAAAGCCAGGAGGAAGGCAGGATAGGCATCTTTTATAGATGTAAGGAGATATTCTGGGCCCTTGCTTTATGGTAAACACAGGTAGGTAAAGCAGTGGAATCGATCTTCAACTGGTATAGTAGAATGAAGCTGCAGTTATATACACTTTAAGGTTCTAAACATATTTTTTAAAAAGGGCAGAATTTGAATGAAAATGCTTTCTGTGTAGTTGAAAATGTTGGGCTTCATATCCTGAGTTCAATTTTATCTTTATTCCTGTAGCTTCTGCTTCTAGTGAGTATGGGTTGTGTATGAGTATATGCAAAACACAGATGTGCATTTCCCTCAGACATATAAACTGAGGTAAGAGCTGTCATTTTTATAAATTTCTGCACAGCATCCAGCAAAAGGAAATCATGTTAGGTACCATTTTTCCACTTTTTACCTCCTTAGACTTGTCTGGTTCAATTATATACAGCTTAGTGTTTATTTTACAATTGCCATGGAGCTGCAAAACATAAGATTATAAAAAATCTAAGACTTTTTAATTCTGCTTCAGTTTTCCATAGAAGAACAAAATCCCATAACTCATATTGATAATGTAGTGGTTTCAGGGCAATATGTGGATATATGAAACAGAAAAAAATACATGAAAATTTAATGGATCCTTCCAAGTAGGGTCATCCTTTCCACTGTTACTTTCCCAGATTTTATTTTTCAATCTTTTCATCCTATAATTCTGGAACTTTATTGTTGTCATTTGTTCTTTGTCATCTTTATCCCTGTGTCGTGGAGAACCATGGACAGTTCATAAGTCTGCAAGCTTAGATTAGCACAGACAGAAAGATTCAAAGGAAACTGTACCCTGATTACAATAAAATGTGAGAAGGACCACAGTGGTATTTGATTGCTATATTCTTTAAAAAGAAAAAAAAATCTGGCAACCCGTATGACTGGTAGAAAACACCTAACTGCATTTTTGCAGTCTAAAATTACATCAAGTGTTGGTGATTAGTATTGTTCCTTTAGCTGATGTGTTGCAGTGGTTTGTCTTCACAATCAATTTATTAGAAAATAAGAGGAGTAGTGTGTAGCTCTTTCCTTTATCTGAAAGCTTATGGAATAGCAAGTTTGGAAGGGACCTCTGATGATCATCTAGACCAACCCCCATTCCCAAAAATTACTTTACATCAAATATAAAACATTTTTATATATATCTTACATGGAGATCTATGGGAGTTAATTGAACAAAAGCCCAAATTTATTTTTTTTGTTGTTATTTGTATTGTTTATGGCTTTGAATTCTTTCCTATTTTTCTCAAATCAGTAATGTAGCCAGACCTGACTGTATTTGTCATATTATGTATGTGTTGGGCAAGAAAAGAAGAAAACATTATGAAAAAAACCTGTTTTATTCAAAAGAGCAAAATAAACTCTTATAAGGAGATTTGGAAGGTATTTTCAAAATTCTGCAATTACAGTAGAAATTCTTATTAGAAGTGACCATTTCCATAAAGAAAGTCAGGCTTTTTCACAGCCATCATGCTTTCCATAGATCTGATGTGTCAGGTTTATGGATGATGTCTACTTTATTTTTGCCTGAAATGGTATGGAGGCCCGTGATCATGATCTGTGGGCACACTATTATTATTAGCAAATGAGGAAATACAGGCACTGGGGATAGAATCTTGGGGTTCTTTTTAGAACTCTTGTTAACTTCAGTTGCCTTATTTTGCCTTAGACAAAGTAAAAACCAGGAACTGAGGTCTTGCACTCACTAAATCCCTTGCAAACATACACTGACTTGTGAAGTATAGCCCATAGATATTTAGGAGTAGTTAGTTACACTTCCTGGAGCTCTTATAGTCCAGTTGGCTTTGGCAAGGTTTGGCCTTGACAAAGATGTTAAAAATTACTGAGCTATTGGAAGAAATCTAATTTGGTAATCACCTGCCAATTTAGTGCATGTTGGTCTGGTGACACCCTTGCGTGTTATTTTTTGCGTTCGCTGTGGAATGGCCTCTAAAGATTTCAAGTCAAGGATCCCAAGACAGAAGTCAGCCAGAACGTCCTTCATAAACTGCAGTAGTCAAAGCCTTAAAGGTACTTATAATGGCACTTATTAACATAAATCTCTCCCTAGTAAGCCCAGCCTAAGTGGAGAAAGAGAATACTCTGTTGCAGATATTGCATTTTCCATTAGCCTTTAGGAAAATCATTCTCTTTCTCCCAGTCTCCTCTCTTAATGTGTCTTTAAATGGTCATGCTTCTGATAATGCTGTCAGGAGAAATACTGCTGCAGTTTGCTTTGACCTTTTTGCACTTCCTCATATTTTCTCATTGGTCTCAACCCATATATAACTAAGCTTGGCTCTTCACATGAAAACTGGCCAAAATCTCTTGGGGAATTGTTGAGCCTTTAAAAGACAAAAAAAAAAAAATCGTGTGTGATATCTGGGAGTGGACTAATTAGACAAAAAAGATTTCGGGTACTGTTTTATTACAAAAAAAGTTTCAATAATCTCTACTGAAATAGAGATAGCTGTGAGTCTTGGAAGAAGGAGGGTTAAGTCTAGAACACTTAACACTTAACTTAAATGATCTTATAGATCATTTCGCATGCATTGAAGACGGCTGACAGCTTCCCTCTGTATTGCTGTTTTCCCCCCTCTGCCTCTCCAAAACCCACATTGTAATCTTTTAGGGTCATTTGAATGAAAATTGTTCCTCGTGAGCCTGATTCTGTATTTTAGCTTGGTTTACTTTACATCTTTCTCTATAATGTACAAATTCATTATTATTACTACATTTATAGGTAGGAAAATTAGTGCACAATATGGAAAACTACACGTTTCTCTACTAAATTACTGAAATATCAGAAAAAATAATGGTAGCTCAAAGGAAAAAAAAAAGTGGATTTTAGTTCTCTCCACCCTACCTATCAATATTAAATAAATGTTAGTTTAATTCCATTAAGATGAATAAAACACTATATAATAAAATGTACATGGGATACACTCTTCAGGCACTAAGTTTCAGAGTGATGGGTTATCTATAAGACCAAGAAAGCAGTCTAGCTTAAACAAGTTGGTTCCCTTAGACTGATTTAGGAATTGCATTTTGCACTAGCAATTTGAAAGTGCTGAAAAACTGAAAAAAAAAAAAGATTTTTATACCACACTGATCATTGTCAACACTGAAAAAAGTACCATGTGGAAATGTCCAGGATAAATGATCTTTGGAAGAACTTGTTCAAAAAACTATCAAGATGAACATTTTTGAAACTGAAGGTCTATTTTTAAGATGGTTGAAATAGGAAAATTACACTGATTGTTAGTTATCTGGGATTGTTGTCAGTCCTTTGAGCGATTGTACTTAAATGCAGTGAAGCTTTTTTGTTCCCCTGTTACTGTTGTGACACAAATGACAATGTATTGCCTCAGTGAATAATAGGATGCTGCTCTGATTTAACTGACTTCTGTACAGACTTCTCTCTGCAACCCAGCTGGGAAAAGACTGGGAAGTGGTAGTAGAAGTGGTTGTCTTCCACCTGCCATTCTCTCCTCTATATTATTATTCACGTGTGTGAACCATAAATAGAGAATTTTATCTGACCTATCCACTTACGAATTAAATTTATGGTGAAGTTAATTTGAACAAAAAAGGGGAGAAAATTGCTATTTCTTGAAAAAACTTTAAGTGAGTAGAGAAAGGCTTAAACCTCACTTCAGTCCTGTGTACACTGGTTAATTTATTTCGGTGGGAAACAAAACACTTTTGTCATTGGAATGAGTGTAAATGTTACCAATATGGTGGTATTGTAGTGCTGTATGAAGAACAGAGCACACTTTTTCTAAGGTCAAAAATCTCTTGTAACTAAAAAGTGCAGGCTGTAGATTGATGTAGTTGAAGTCTTCCTTCTACCAAAGTGATCTGAAGATCCTCTTTGCAGTGATTTAATGAAAAACACATGTAAAAATTGCTTGTGGGCTCTGTGCCTTGAAAAGCAGTTTCTATATTTTCTATCTTTTTTAAAAAAAATCACATAATGCATCCAGCTTTGAAGTAGCCAGCACAGGAAGGACATTGACCTGTTTGAGTGAGTCCAGAGGAGGCCATCAATTTGATTAGAGGGATGGAGCACCTATGAGGAAAGGTTGAGAGAATCTGGTAAAAAGAAGGCTTCAGGATGACCTAATTGTGGCATTCCAGTGCCTGAAGGGGGTCCTCAAGAGAGAAACTTTTTACAGGGGCACGTAGTGACAGGACAAGAGGAGCAACTGAGAGAGAGTAGGTTTAGATTAGGTATTAGGAAGAAATTCTTTGTTGTGAGGGTGACAAGGCACTGAAACAGGTTGCCCAGGGAAGTTGGCCTGGAAGGGGCCTAATTCCTGGAAGTGTTCAAGGTCAGATTGGATGGGGCTTTGAGCAACCTAGTCTAGTGCTAGGTGTCCCTGCCCATGGAAGAGAGGTTGGAACTGAATGATCTTTTGGGTCCCTTCCAACCCAAACCATTCTATGATTCTGTGACCTGTCATTTCTTACTGAAAAGACAATACAGCATCATGTTGTACTAGTGAATTTAATTTTACATATACGGGACATGGAAAAGATTCAAATAGACATAAGATTTACCTTTATAATTCACTGATCAATTAAAATGTTGTTGTGTACACCGATTTGATAAGAGAAATTATATTCTCCAGTAATGGGAGGTACTCCACAGGAGCTAGTTCTGTGTCTGAGGTTGTGATGTTCTGGAACTGTGATTTGGTAGACTGCAACATTTTCAGAGTTGTTAGACTAATAATGTAATTCGTTCTTAGTTTAGGGATCATTGGCTGGTTAGACTGTAACAGATCCTAAGGAGCCACTACAACCCTGGATCTGGCTACCAATGTTGGTGCTTTCAATCAGGTTGAATATTTTTATTAATACTCTGGGTTTATACTTACAAAAGCAGCAGGGTAATAGTGCTTCTAATTTTGAATGAGGATATAATTTTGTCCAATTTCTGGATTCTTTCTGCACACTAGCGAACTACCTTTATTTAAGAAAAAACAACAAAACCCCACACACTCCAAAGTTAACACCACCTGAATGTAAACTGGGCTAAAGCAAATCTGTTTTCCTGCTACCTGGAGGTATTGCACATGAGTAGTACTTCCTCTCTGATACAACGTGCTGATGTTTGCCTCTTTCATGCAGCAAAGGCAAGTAGTGTAAAAATAGAAGTCATCTTTTGAGTGCCTCTTGTACAACATTGATTTTAAAAGGGAGATTTTTCAATATATGTGAGTCAAAGTCTGTTAAAATGCAGGTTTTTAAACTTCATAAGTGATGTCAGGAAGAGATCCCTTACGTGAAAATAACCAAACAGATTGTTCATTCATATTTGTTGCAGAATGATAGGTGCCTAGAAAAATATCGGAAATTCTGATTTCAGTTTACTACCCTGTATTTATAGCTGCACTTCAGTTTTATCACAGTAGGGTTAGTTGGATGAATAATGGTTCATCAGTGTGAGCATGAGAAAGACACAGTATGGCCCTCAGTGTTGTAATATGAGCTTATGAAAAGAGACCTCTAAAGTACAACTAAGCATTCGATAAATTATTCAGACTAGAAGCAGAAGCTTTAAACTGCTCATTGTACTGTGTAGCTTTGCAGCAATTGTTTCATAAACTTCATATAACACAAATGTATGTAAGGGTACAATCTGAGAGGAGTTCTCTTGCTTTGGTGATGTATGCATCCTCCGTTGTGTGATACAAATAAGAATTGCTCAAATCATAGAATAATATCATAGAATTGTAGTATTATTTGGATCAGAAGCAACCTTAAAGATCGTCTAATTCCAAACTCTCTACCATGGGCAGGGACACCATTCATTAGACCAGGTTGCTCAGGGCTTCATCCAGGCTGTTCTTGAACACTTCTTGGGGTGGGGCATCCACAGTTAGCCTGGACAATCTGTTCCAGTGCCTCACCACCCTCCCAGTAAAGAATTTCTTCCTAATATCGAATCTAAATCTACCCTCTTTCAGTTTGAAGCCATTCCCCCTTGTCCTATCACTACATGCCCTTAACCAAAATTCTCCCTCTGGCTTTCTTGTAGGCTGCTTTAGGTACTGGAAGGTGCTAAAAGGTCTCCATAAAGCCTTCTCTTCTCCAGGCTGAACAAACTCAACTCTCTCAGCCTGTCTCCATAGCAGAGGTGCTTCAGCCCTCTGATCATCTCTGTAGCCCTCCTCTGGACTTGCTACTCTGGTCTTCAACATCCTTATCCTTCCTGTGCTTGGGAGCCCCAGAACTGAATGCAGCATTCTGGAGACAATTTCACATAGCTATGGAAAAATTACATGCCGAAACTTGGTTTGAAATTTTTTTTTCGAGATTTGCGTTAAACTAGAGCAGTATGAATACACATAGTCCAATCATAATCATGATGATGACTCAGTCTCATCTGTGTTATAACACATAACTGTGTTATGTGGCAAGTGCAGTGTAGGCTCCATATAAAACACATTTCAAGGTTTCAGAGGTGTCTTTTAATCCAGCCTGAAATGTTGTGCCATTGAAACCAGCTCTGTAGATTTATGAATGATGGGCCACTAACACTCCGGTTCAGCTTCTTCAGTGTCCATCAGCTGATGAGCATTGAGCACAACTAAGAGCTTGTAGTGGTGTGGACAAGGACAAGACCTAAACACATGGTAATTTCTCCCAGGAAGGGATGCATGGGACTTCTCTTTAACAGCACTTTTTAAAATAGTCAGAGTTGCTTTAACCTCTGTTCCGTCTCTATTTTGAAGATTCGTATAACTCCCAGGCTGATATTATGTACAGATATCATAGGATTATAGTTTCTCCTACTGTATAATTTCTCAGCATCATTGAGCATAATAATTTCTTAGTTCCTCTTCTTTTGGAGCCAAGCAAAACTCTCATGAGCCACATTCATTTTTAATGTAAGAACAAACCATTTCCAGTGTCTTATATGGACATATGCTCCACATGCTCAGAATTTAATATGGATTATTAATTGTTTTAAAAATCTTGATATCTTGTTTCATTACCTTCTTTTAAACAGTTGTAAATTTTATTTTCACTGCCCTTGCATTCCCAGTTTTATTTCACCTTTTATCTTTTCAAAGTTCAAGATCCCATGTTCTATGTTTCTGCAGGTTTTTAGTTTATACTCACAAAGTTCTAGACATTTCTCTGTTGTAGAATTTACTATTTATAGATGATTTTTAAAGAGGCTCCTCACTTAAAATAGCATAAAAATTTTAAACATTAGTATTTGGACTTACAGCATCACTGTAGTTGTAATAGTTTCTCAAAGTACAGGTTTAACAAATTTTCTGTATATGTGCAACATCTTTTGATGCTTTTTAGGGGTACTATATGTAGCTTTAAGAATTCTATATGGAAAATGCTGTGCTGAGTCCTGAGCTCCCAAATCAGCATCACTGTCAGCACAATCTGAGGCAATATTGCTTAAGTGGTATGTTTGTTAATTGAAGTGGGGAAGAGCACTTTGAACAATGGAGAGTAGAATTAACCAATATGGAATTCTTTGATGTACCCAGGAATGTGATTGTTGTGTGGACTATACGCATGAGATGTACTTCATCATACAGGGATGTTTTGGGTTATGTCTGTCAGATTGTTCATTTGAATAATGTTATTTGAGTGAAGAATTACTTCATTTTAGAATTTAAACAGACATTTTATGAAACTTATTTCAGAAACGTATTAAATTAGTACTGATGCTTAAGATACGCTTCAGAGCTTATGAAGGTTAGGCCATGAATTTGGTTTTTTCTCTCAAATTGTGTTTTTCCTCACTCTCAGTTCACCAGCATTTTGCACCTTTTTTTTTTCTTTTTAATGGATAAATTTAAAATCCCATTGCAGAGTTCTTCTGTTAACATATATGCTTGGCACTCTGCTTCCAAGTCTATGCCTTTGATTAAACAGTCTGATAACTAGGTCTTCACCATTACTGTTTAATTGTTAAAACAGAAGGGGTGAGGTTAAGTATCCAGTGCCTTTCTCCTTGTGTAGCTGTTAGAAGCAGTGTAACATAGCCTGACATATCTGCGAGCACTTCACACCCACTTGCTCATGTATAAATGACTGAACAAAGGACAAAGCAATGAAAAATCAAGCTTTGCTTTTTTAAGTAGGAATGATAGCAGGTTAGAGAAAAGCAGAAATATGAGCTGCACAGTGCATTAGACAAACAAAACTCTAGAGGAAAATATTGTGGCATTTTATAAGTGTATTACAAATTATGTTAGTAATTATGTACATGTAGCTAACAAGTTTTGAGAACATATATAAAGATCAAATTTGACAGTGGGCAAATAAAACTGTTTGATTCTGACATGCATTTTAAGAGAAAGGGAAATCAAGGAAAGCAGTCATTTATATTCTTTAGATTAATTAAATATTTTTAAAAATAAGATTGATACAATTCATACAAAACCTACATTCTTTTAAATCAAATTGATTCCCCCAAATCCGACCAGATGTATCTCTTAGGAAAAAAAGAATTTTATTGAAAAAATTTACTCATCCTTTGCTGAGAAAAAAAGGACTAAAAAGTGAAGCTTATTAGGGAAGCAAGAAGGATGTTCTATTTCCCTTCCTCTGACCTGATTGATATTCTCTTTTCTGGCTCCTGACATGTTTTCTATAATGCAGACCACAGAAAAATAGCTGGCAACTGGGCTTGGTTTTGTTCCAACCTTCAGACTTCAAATGTGGAAAAAAATGTCTACTAATTTTTATTTGTGTTGCCATAGATACAGTTTCTATGATGCTTTTATATTTACTTCTGTCTCCCTATCTCTCTATATATCTGTCTTTCCTCTTGCTAGCTAACAACTTTTCTTCTTTCTCCCTTTACTGTCCATGCTTTCCAACTTCCTCCTGCATCTATTCGGCTTGCTTAATTTAATAAGTTGTTAGTATTTCTTTTATTTTTTTGTTTGGCAATTCAGAATCCTCATTCTTCATGCTTTGGTCAGTATTTGTATCCTGTAATACCCCACAGGTAGTGTCCAATGTATTGTGTTGGTCTTTGAAATACTCTTTTTACTATTGAAACTCCCAGTAATTAACTTTGCTTTACATATTGTTCCAAGGAATGCCTTCAGGTTCCCCCCTTACCCCCTCTGTTCTCGGGTTGTACTGGCTTTCTCTTTGATTCTTTGTAATACACTCTCTCACACTGCACTTTCCTCATTTTCTGTTTCTTCCAGACTTTCTTCCCTTGATTTTTCTTTTCTGTTTATAGTAAATACAACAGCAGCAACTCAAAATGCCTTGGCTGTGTAGGCTTAATGTAGCTTCTCATCTGCAGTCACTCATCACTGCTGTTGGATTGCTTTTAAAACTGCAAAGAGCAAGACAATTCAGTGATGTACTTAAATTGGATGCTAACTGCTGCTGGTGAAAATGCTTTGTCCCTATTAATTAAGAACCAAAATATTAATCATTACTTTATTACTCCTTCTTAACATGTGGGTGAACATTTAATTCCTAATATCTTTTGTGAAATTTATGATCTCCTGATCTAGTAGGAATAAGCCCGGTCATGAAAGTAGAGCACCTGTGTTTTTCCATGTTACACTTTTTGCTCCAGGGACAGTGGCACTGGGCCTATGGATATCTTGACAATACTCACAGCCTCAACTTTGGAGCTCTGATTTATAGGTCTAATTCAGGGCTTTGGAGTCACCTTATATATTAGATTCCAAACTGTAGATGCTCTGAATAAACTTCCATGGAGAGTGAAGCTTTTTCTTTGGACTGTTTACGATCCTAAATGGAGCACTTTACTTTGATGCCTAGAGTTAGCTGCTCTCTTCTGATTTCTTATGCACACATTTCATCATGTGCCATCCTCCCCTTTAGGAAACACAGAGCTTGATTCTCCTTGAATAATAGTTGTCATCAATTTTAATAGGGCTGTGCTCAATGCAAATGTGTCTCTAGAGACATTCTACCTTCTTTGAAGTTGGGCAACATAATAATTTGCTTTTACTACCCGAAGACATTTTTGTTGAGTTGTTTTTTGTTTGTTTGTTTGTTTGCCAGCAAGTTTTTTTTATCTGTTATTCTGCCCTACTGGGCGTTTATGCTGGACTTCCCCCAGGTCTTGGAGGAAGTATTGTGTACCACCTTACTCCTCCTCAAATATTTATCTTCTGGCATTTTCGTTGAAGCAGTGATTCAGTTTAGGTAAAATTGGATTGATGAAATCCAAGATTGATGTGGTTGGAGGATGAGATTGATTGGAAGTATGCTTATTGTGCTGTCTTTCACTTGTGGGTGAAACCAAAAGGAAAGGAAAAATGCTTACAGATGAATCACAGCTACTGAATTTTACAAACTAATTTGAAAGAACTGATTCTTAGAGTTTTGAAGTTTCAAAATTAGCGATAAGCTTCATATTGTACCAACTCAAGGCCCAAAGTAAATCTTCTGTGTGTCTCCGTTAACAGCTTCTCTGTTCTTAGTGCCTGTCTGCATCTGATGATCTGTTAACAAAGCCTAAATAGCTGTATCACGTGTTATAATAGTTTTAGGTTTTTTAATTAACAATTTGAAAATTTCTGCTTCGCTGCCTATCTCCTCTGAACTGTTCCTCCTCCCCCATCCGTGTTAGTACAGAAAATCAGCCCCTCTCTATGCAGCTGAACTTGTTGGCAGTATTCTTGCATGCTTTTAACCAGCGTAAATAGCACTGGGATTTACTCAGGAAGTGTGACTCGTTTTATCTGGAGCAAGCATCTAAACTTTAGGCATATTTAAGCTAGCCACAGGCAGTCAGGCATCACAGGAAGGAATTTTTTCTATTGCCAGTTAGCTGTTCAGGAAAAATAGGATGAATATAGGGAGACACAACTCTTGGAGATGTGTTTCCATGCCTTTCCTCAAAGAGAGAAGCTTGGTATTAGCTTCACCCCGTTGTATGTGTGTCTACTCCGAGGAGCTAGCACAAGGATATACAACTCCTTACAAGTGGTACTTTGAGTTTTACAGCACCAGAGACAGTCTCTTGTTGATTGGGTGGTGTTGTTTCTCTTCATTTGTCTTCAGATGAGTTATTCTTAGTTTACTTTGTTGTGTGTGAGAAAAGAAACAATGTCTGGGATCAATACTTTTCCTTCGAGTGCCTTTATATTAATTAAAAAAAAATGTGAACAGACAGAAATTAAAAGATTTAATATTGGTAATACTTCAGAAACTGGTGTATGTGTACAGTATGGTCTTTCTTTTTTTGTTGTTGTTGTTGATTGGTTGGCTGGTTTGGTACTAAATGGGAAAACTGACTTCTAAACAAGTAGACTATTTTTTTCCTAATCCTCTATTAGTGACCTTGTAATAGACCTATTAAGAAAGAGTCAGTGTTGATTACTTTAGCCACAGTCACAATTTATTCGACTATTATCTCACATAATCTAAATGGGTAGCGTTATTGCGCGCTTTATGCTACAATTCTGCTTTTGAGCTCAATAAGTGACTAGCTGCATTATTACCAAGTATTTATATAGTAGCCTCTGTGGGCAAGGATCCAATTGTACCAAGACCCGTACAAACATAGGAAAAGCATAGAATAAGGAGCTTGAAGAGTACAGGAAAGACTGGACCTGTTTGAATGGTGTAGGTATGGTGATTAAGAATCTAGGTATCCTCCAACACACCCATAAGAATCTTCAGCAAGATCCCTAAGAATCTAAGTATCCTCCAATGATTAAAGTGTGAGTGGTAGCTCAAAGCCCTGATGGCCTCTTCCAGGGCTGTAACAAAGCCTGGAATCACAAGTTGCGCAGTCTCTGTCTTGCCTTTCCCACTGTGCCGATTTAAGCGTAAGCATTCAGATCTTCACCTTTGTGTCCTGATTTTCTTCTCCAGCTCCTATTAGTGATAGTCATATTTTCCTCCTGTCAGTTTGTCCTTGATTTCTTCTCCCCTTCTTTCCTCTCCAAAGTATATGCTACTGTCATATTTAGATTCCTTGGTATCATGCTTGTCGCGTGGTCTACTTGCTGTATCTTCCTGTTATAACATTATTTTTCCCTCTGGCTATATATCTGATTAGTATTCACCACTTTAAAAAATGCTTCAGTTTTACTCTCCCCATGGACTTCCCTTTAAGAGTGTTTACTTCAGGCAAAGGATAGATTATGCTATCATGTTGTAAAATCCTAATAATACCAATAAATGACTCTAATGGAATGAATTCTGGCCCTTTTTTGCTAGAGTACCATTGAGAAGGTGTCCCACAGCAGTGGATTTACTAGAGAGGAAAATCCAAATTTAAAAAAAAAAAAAAAGCCAGCTGCATACATTAGAGAATTAGAAATATCAGAGATTATCAGTCTAGAATCTGTTTGGAGTTTCCAGTTTCTCTGCTGGCAATAATGAGGTTACAGTTGTGTGAAAACTGAATCAATAAAATCAACCACATGCCCTCTGAGTCATAAAGCATATTGCATGGCATAGAATATTGCACTGTGTCTTTGTCCCAATAAAACCAAGCCACTAATGATGCAGAAAGAGGCCAGAAAATACAGAAATTTTCTGTATTTTCTGAAATATATAGAAATATTCTGAATATTTCTATTTCTAAGAGCATGACTGACATATGCTGCCTGCATTTTGCTTGATATGTAGAACTATTGAGCATTAACAGTAGTCATGGTAGGTTTTCTCTTCATTTATGTCCAGTTTTGTTCCAGGGAGGGTTCGGAGGGATGCTGAAATGGAGAACAAAAACACTGCTGAAAAGGTCAGAAAACCCAATATTTATTACTAGGAAGTGGCCAAACAAACTGAGAAACTGAGAAACATGAAAGGGGAAAGGAAATAAGCCCTCAGTAAGACCTCCCACTCACGCAGGTGCTACTCACGAGGTTGTCTTACCGACCCCAGAATGACCAGAATCTCCCCCGTGGCAGCAGCTGCTCCTGTGGGGTGTCGGCAGGATCACAAGGTAACTGGTGTCCCTGCTGAGGCAACGTTGGCCTCCATGTGAAGCTTGCCAGCCAACCCCCAAATACCGTCTGCCTTTTATATAATTAGCTGGTTATGTCTACCTGGGCAGGTGTGGCCAGCANATCAGGCCTTGTTTTCCCACTACTTGGCAGGAAACAGAACAAACTTTCACAGGTGGCTGGGCCAAACACAGACCAGAACAGGACACACCCACCTCCCCCAATACAGAAACAGAGCAAACTTTCACAGGTGGCTGGGCCAAACACAGACCAGAACAGGAAAAACATCCACATTCCCCGATACAAGTTTGTATTTTACTTTTGAGCATGTATATACTGCTACAATACGTGCTTTTGGACATCTTGACCTTGAAGTGCGTACTGTATGTTTGAAATCTACAAGACAAATTTTGACCTATAATGCAACCCATTTACTGCAGTGATTGTGCTGCTGTGAACAACCTACCCTGGTTTCCCGTGATGTGTTGGATAAGGACTGCAGAGTCTGAGGTCTCTGTGCGTGGAACCATACCCTCAAAATCCTTCCTACCAGCTCTGCACACACTCAGCTGTGAAAATTGGATATGGATTGTGGAGGGTAAATAATATGGTGTTTATGATGTTCTCAGAAATGTAGATGATACATGATATGAAGTCTGAGATGACAGAGAACAGACCTACATAAATGTGTATAAGTCTCTTCTGGAAAAACTGGTACCTGCTGCTGTCAGGACATGATAGTGAACAGTTCTGAAATTCAGCTGATGAGTCCCAGATGCTTGGACAGTGTTCACAAAATGTACGTCTTCAGGTGCTTTGAGGACAGGCTGCGTTACCTGACCTAGTCTGGTTTTCTACACAGGCCAGGCTGTGTTTTTCTCCCTCATTGTGTGTGGTTGTTAGCTGCTGAATGTAGAGAAGAAGGTCACACTGGTTGTTGTAGTTGCAGAGTTGGGTTTTTTGATAGTTGTCCAAAGGTCAGGCTGCTTGTTCTTTTACTGTCTGTCTTGAGTGCAAATAAATAAATGAAACATATTGAGGCAAAAAATCCCGAACTATAATAGTTCAGAGCATCTTTTCAGATGAAATGGCACTTTATTCCCTAACGAAACATTGCATAGAAGAACGCCAGGAAAACAGTTTGATTTCTTTTGAATAATTTTCTTAAGACTGCCAACTTGGAAAGCAACTGAAAGAGGCAAGGGAAACCATTGATTGTTACACACTATATGACAGCTTAAGTGTCTTCTTAAAGGAGGAGAAAGTTCTTCAATAGCTCTCCTCCATACTGCAAATTGCTACAGAAAGCAATTTACTATATGCTGTCCAGAATTAATAATTTGAGTTATTGATGTAGGATCCAGGTCACCACCTAAACTGAAGGGAAGACTAAAGGGCACAATGTCTTGCTCAAACAGTAAGGGCTATTTTCTGTGCAGAAGTTGTATTTTGGCTGAGATACACAGCTCATACTGACTCAGCACTTGAGATAATGAATCTTTCTCTGAAGCTGAGGTTTCTGCATATTAGTGACAGCATCATATATTGAGGCTAAGACTGATAATGGTACTAAGTAATCATCCCTTTTAAAACAGAAATTACGTTGATGAACATTAACATGAATATCAGTGTAAGTACAGGGTGTGCTTAGTACCATTTACCATGACCTTCATTTTGATAACAACTCTAATTAGGTAGGTTTTGTAGAAGCTGACAATCAGTTTTGTTTGCATTACTCTAGTACCTTGTGGATTCTGTTTATCTACAGTTTTGTGACTTTAATTCTTTCTTTATCATTTTGTCTTATACTATGAGTTTAATCCCTTGAGCAGATGAAATATCCACAAAATATTTAAGTGATTCCGGACTCAGGTACTACGAGACGAGTGCTTTGCAGGGCTGTTGGTTCAGTGCCCTGGCAGTTTAAGTTCACAGCTCTCAGATAGGGCCATCTGGGCTGTTCCAAAGGAGGAAGAGGCATCAATTCAGCTGCATCACCTTGCTGAAGCAGTGTACCACTGAGTCTCTTGTACACTATTCCTGGCCTAGGAAAGAGACAGTAATATACCTGGGATAACATAGTGTGGGATTTGAGAGATCCAGGCTTGTTTGACATGCATTCGGAGGATTTGCTTTTGACATGCATTCGGAGGATCTGCTTGTGATTTGGTTATGCTTTACAATTATGTCCATTTTATTAGATTTGAGCTAACATGTTAAAATAGTAGACTTCTTCAGCCACCAGTACAATTATTAGAGCAAGACTCATTCTTCAGGTCCAACAGCTTTTTAAGATGTGTTCCATGTTTGCATAAGCATAAAGAGGGTCACAAAGTAATTTTAATTACCTTATGATATTTTCTTCCTTGGCTGTACCCTCTTGTGAGTCTTTTGTCAGTGTTGGGTTCAGTTCTCCTGATGTTACTGTTGAAGAAACATGTTGTGATTCTAGTCCAAATCCAGAGCTGTTTCTGTATCCCTTATTTGTGTCATTTGTATACCTTTGGCTTTCCCTTAAGCTAATACCTGACCATGTATGGAACTCCTTACATGTAGGTTGTGTTTAAGAGGGGCTGAACAGCAAACTGCTATGAAACATGAAAATGTCTCAAATTAGGAGTTGCTCCTTATTTTTAAAGGAGGCTTTAGGGTATTTTCAGGTCACATATACAAATTCTCATTCCAACTGTTAGTTCTAATGATCTACTGTTTCTTAGTGAAAGCTCAGATTCTCTCAGTTTTTGATATTACTAGATTATGAGGCTTTAGGGAGGATTCCTGGTCATGAAACATATGACATTTTTCATTATTGTTAAGATTCTGTGTAATACAGATATGAAAAAAACATGTTCAGGTCTACAAACTTTAAGGGGGTTTAATATAAATGATTAGCAATTGCTGTTTAAGGAAATACTCTTGTGTTTTTCATTATAGTTTTAATTTAACAGTCCTATAGCTAAATGTCATGTACAGCCAAGATTCTGAATGTAGGTGAGCAGGGATTTCTCCAGAAAATGTAGAAATTGCTCTTTTGGGATTTGTCAAAAATTTGTTTTTCTTTGAATGCATATATATCATCTTTTATTTATCAAAATGTAATTTAAAGCTTCCATTTCTTCCCATACAAGGAGCAGCTTAATGACACTGATACTGAACATCGCTGTAAGGTATTTTTTTGCCCAAGCCAAAGAGGGATAGTTGTTTGGAACCATGTGGCTCTGAGAGCTGCTCACCATGTCTACCACATTGTTAGAAGCCAAACAATTTGTCAGGACTCTTGCAGATTAGGATTAGAAAAAGGAGAGGATGGAGGATTCATGAAAGGGGAAATAGGAAGTGATTGAAACCCCACTCCCATTACAATGGTTGCTGATTTTTTTCTGTTCAAGGTCAATAAGAATAAAAAATTGGGTTTGCTAATCAGGCAAGAACTTCATTACTTTATTTGTTTCAGATACCAAGGCACACATCATTTTTAGCTGCGAAAGTCGTGCAGTTTAACTTCACAAAGCTGATTGGAAAGTTTGATTTTAAAAAAACATCATTTAAAAGGTATGTTTTTAAAGGCAGTAACAAGAAAGGTGCTGAAAGTGCTTCAGCTTTGAATAGGATAAAATATGTTTAAGAACTGACTAAATTATTTTAAAAAAATTATACCTATATTTAGCAAAGATATTTTCAACCCAGTAATATCTAATAGAAGTGTACATAGTCGAGCTCAGCAGACAGGAACCATTGTGCTCCTACAGTTAAGGGTACATTAGTGTTTCTATTACAGTCTTGTGTAATAAGATGGTTAGAGTAATTGGTTCCAGACTGAAATACAGCTTGGAAGATTGAGACCTGAGATCACAAGTTATTCTTTTAGAAATGTATTCTGGGAATTGTGTAAACTACTGTGGTTTGTTTATGGTATACTGGGTTCCCAAGGTCCCCGTTAATGTTCACAGTCACATTAGATGCAATTTTGCATAAACAAGTAGGTAGACACAACAGCCATACAAGTAGTTTACAGTCTCATATCCTCAAACAGTGGGTTGCAGTTTAAATAGGTGCCTAATCTCACCAGATCAGGATCTGTGAGTGGATTACTAACTGATGCATGGGTCTGAAATTCCACTTAGGCATTACTGAGGTCTTTTTGCTCACCAGGACCATGAGGATTAGCATGCCTATCCTGTATCTACAGGAACAGCTTTGAATTCCTTGATGGCTGATGGCACTGTTGGGTATTGCTTCTTTGCTCCTTGTCTGTGCAGGCTAGCTCAGGGGAAGGAAGAACCTATTCACAGAATCATTTAGGTTGGAAAAGACTTCTAAGATCATCAAGTTCAACCTTCGACTGATCAACACTTTGTCATCTAGACCATGGCACTAATTGCACCATAGCATAGCTATTCCAAACCCTGCATTTGATTTCCTTCCATGATTGTGCCCTGGGATGCCTCTGCTACTGATCCCCATGTATGTGGAGCAACACGAGCAATGGTGTCATGTAAGCCAAAAGGCATACTCTGTTTCACAGCTGGGACTTGATTCACTTGAAACTTGGGCCCAAGATGTAAACTAAGCAACAAAGCAAGTCGTTCCCATCGTTTTAGACTCCCCACAAAGCCTTTTGGGTTGTCTTTGGCTTATGCTTCCTCATCTGCACCTTTTCTATTGCTGAGCAGAAGATCTGGTTAGAAATACCTCTGTAACATTCACTAAGTGTCCTTCAGAAAAGGAGTCCTGATTCTTTTTTCACTTGGGATTTTATTTTGAGGTGACTTTCGTTATTTCCTTTGGGATTACTGCATTCTTGGACTGAAGAGAAATCAGCTTAGGTTGTCATTATTGCCACAAGTAGGACAGGTTCTCCATACCTTGTTCTGTTCCTACCTGTATCTGGAGGACAAGGGTGTTGATTTACCCTTGCCATCTGACAGTGTTATATCAGGAACAAGTAATAGCTTTGAGAGCAAAGAACTGAACTTCACATTGATATATTTTCTAAACTATTATGTTCAAAAATGAGCATGAAAACATTTTTTTTTTCCAGTGTGAATGAGATGTTACTGTCGCATTTGGCCTGAGGTGTTTATGATTTACTCCACAGAGTCAAAATGAAGTTTATGAAGAGTTTGTCACAGAGCCTCAGGGAGTTATCCACTTGCTGCTGAAGAAGAGATATTAGATAGGAAGAGATACACAGAATTTTTATATATAGAGGGACATCTCTATATAAGGGACTGTATTACTAGAAAAACTTGTCTTTTCGTTCTGTTAGAATGTGGAAAAGCTTTTTATGCTATGTATTAGTTCTTGCAAATTGCTTGCCAATTTAATATCAGCAGCATCTAAACAGTAAGTAATTGCTTATGATAATGAGTGCAAACTAATTTGCTGGAATATATTAATATTCACAATGCACTTTAGAACAGCAGGTATTCCAAAAATACTACTCTCTTGTTTGGCTGCAGTGTTTAGGTTACATTGTTATTATAAATGCTAGCAATATCATCACAAAGACAGCCTCTTGTTGAATAGCCTTCTTACTGAGACTCCAGCATGTGAGTAGGTAATGTCCTTTGAGAACTAAACAGGGTATGAACAAAACCTTCTAGATTTAAATAATCTTAGTTTATGATTGATGTTCATTAGATGAACAGACAGAGAGCTTTCTTTTCCTTATGACTTGTAAAATGTAACTTACAAATTCTAGTCAAATACCACACAATTCCTTTCTTAATATTTGGGTGTTCTTCAATGGATTAATTCTTTGGGTGAAACACAGAAACGTATGTAGAAGCATGCTTTATATTACAGAAATACTGTAAGAAAATGCTGTAGTGCAGTAGTCCTCAAAACTTTCAAGCTGTTAAGCCATAGCTGATTCCGTGAGACTGGTGTTCAATGTATTTGAATTGTTGTTTTTTACTTCTTTTCTTGGGAAATGTCCTGTTGTGCTTTGGGTTGTTTTTGGTGGTTTTCCCCCCCCCCTTTTTTTTTTTTCCCCTTTGTTTTTGTTTTTGTTTTTTTTTAGCAAACTTAGAAGAATGCTTATTGAAAAATGTGTTATCTCTGAGCACGTTTCTGCACACAGTAATTTTCCACATGCATTGGCATTACTTACAGTTTTGAAGTATTCTTGACATCTTTGGTATGTTACTATAAAGCCCTGTATTAAAGTAAGATTTCCCAAACTACTGAATACTGATCTTCAGGATATTAAAAGCAATTGTAATTTCCTCTAGCCTGGCTTTTGGAAGTGAGAGGCCTACACGGTATCACTGCTCTAATTAGGCTGGGTTAGTCTTCAGTGGGTGATTAACTGCTTACCTTTCTTGCATACACAAATGAACTAAGTCATAGCTAATAGTACTGCCATAGGAAGTGTCAGAGTCAACAATTGAGTTAGTCACTGGTGAAATGAATGAATAGCTTACACCCCAAAACTGTTTTGTCATGTTCTCTCCAAACATCATTGTGGAATCCAGGAGTTAAATCATACTCTCTAATTACTTAAGTGTGTTAACCCAGTGAAAAGCATGAGATGCATATTTTTCACTGCAGCTCTTTATCCTCTGAAACTGGCA
Organism: Pachyramphus minor; assembly: GCA_013397135.1. Taxonomy (NCBI): domain Eukaryota; kingdom Metazoa; phylum Chordata; class Aves; order Passeriformes; family Tyrannidae; genus Pachyramphus; species Pachyramphus minor. The sequence goes on from VYXB01008791.1 coordinate 166,765, forward strand.
GAGAATTGTTGCTTACAAACATCAGCATAAGGAATTTCCAAAGAAGAATGATAGCAATTATCATAATGACAAGGCATGTAGCAGTTTTGTGCCAGACCACAATTGGAAATCTATTATGTAGCAGAAGAGAAAGAAATGGGAAGGAAGCAAATTGGCCCAACCTGGCTGGCCCCCATTAGCTCTTATTATAATGGTCTAATAACCTTAAAGATTCAAGTACAAATACAGCTGAGTCTGTGTACCCCTATTAAACACTGTTGCATGTGCAGATTTGATAACATAAGTAAACATTGATGTCCCAAAATCAATCTTTGGGATAATGACTAGAAAATCTTTCCAAATAAAGTATCATTTGTAGCTGCTTGCTGGTTCTTATTTTCAAGCTTACTTGAGACAACCAAGCAGAGTTTTTTACATTGTATTCCTTTTTACCTGATACTGCTCAGAGGTTTGAGTACATTTAATACTGGTGAAGACTAGCTTTGGTTTTAAAATTTGAGGATTAAAAAAATTATTTATTACATGTATATCAAATAAAATATCCTGAAGTTTTGGGCTTGCTCATGCTTGGATTTAGAGAGCTAGTGCAATGTTTCAAGACTTCAGTATTTAACTTGCTCATCAGTACTTCAATTTGCCGGGTCTGCCTCTGAGATGCCTCTAGTAACTGAACAGCTGCTTCAGGGGTGGATTCCTGTGCTTGAGAGAGGCTTGAGCTCAGTGTTTTTCCAAATATCTAATAACTTGCATTTCATTTGATTTCATTTTTCTTAGAAGAAGAATGGTTGCTATTTTTGTATTTCAGGGTGTAATATGTTTAAGAAACTGTGCTTTTACTGTTTCTCTTCAGCTATAGCCCACATCTCTTGACTCCAAAACGTTCAGCAATGCGACCACAATAATATTTTTTCAGCTAACTATTAATAGTTGAGTAATCAGTAGGAGAGCATGTATGCCACAGAACTTCTTACTCTTCACTACCTTTACAAATAAGCAATATTAAACTTCATTGCACATTGCCCATAATAGCTGTTTTCAGAAGAGCTCCATCTCAGCAAACTCTGTAAGTTGCAGTGTTGCCAGTACCATCTTTCTGATGTGAGGAGTAGCAGCATCTTGCCTTAGTTCAGCATTTGACAGCCTTGGGCTTGTATCATTTTTCAGTGAATTTAGCAGGCTTGCAGTTAGTGCTTTTATTTTCAGGATATTATACATTTCTTCTGAGACAAGTTTTCTACTTTTGAGAGCTCTCTAAGGATTTTTCAAGATTAAATTATGAGATGCACAATTTAGCAAGGAACATAATATAAATGTCACTTAAAAATAACTAAGTTAATGCAAGATTGGATAGTCTGGAGTATTGTATTAGTAAGGAAGACAATAAGAAATAATGACTTTAGCCTAGAAGCATGCTAGACATTTGCAGCCAAACTCCTGTCCAGTTTAACATTATTAAATAACTTATGGCCAGCTATTTCAAATGTTTGTATCTTCATTTAAAGAACAGGAGCTTGATTTTTAAAGCTTGCCAAAAATGCAGCAACATTTCTGACAATTGGGATACTGCTGTAGGTGCTTGAATAAAAATATAACCTCAGGCAACCTGTTTTGCATAAAATAATGACTAAAAATTATTATGTCTGTGAAAAGAACACTGATTTTTGATGGACCTGTAAGGAGAAAATTTAATTTCGGATTTTCTTCTACTATTTTTTGGCCTATATGCAGAGCATATAGTTGCGGAGCAACTTTTGTGGGAGATGTTCAGATCCTGGTCCATGTCTTCAGCTTACAGTCCTCCCATTTGAGTCAGGAAACTCAACAACTCAAGTTTCTTGGCTTATAGAATTTCTAACTTTTGCCAGGTATCTGTTGAGTTTGTAAAGTGCCTGGACTGGAACCACTGAATGATTTCACATAGGCCACCAACAGATGGTAACAACATTTGGTCTCTATCGACCTGCTAATGTCCTAGTTTCTGCATCCTGTTACAAATCCCTTCAACTAACCAACCCTTTTCACTGCATTCATTTTGGATGTTGGCACACCTAATAAGCTATAAGAAGCGAATCAGTGCACGTGCAGTTCAATTATTTAACAGAATTGATTGTAACTGTGGTTAAATTCAAGTGTGGGGCCTTGACATTTCCTAAAATAAGGATAGTGGAGGCCAAAACAGCCCTATTGCCTTCAAGAATACTTGGAGTTTACTAATTTCGGTCTGTTAATGCTGTTGAGGAATATATTTAGTGCAGATAGTGTGCAGCTGTAGTGTGATCTGCAGGTTTAACTCTGGGGAGCAGGAGCCCCAGCCCAAGCCCAGAGGCCCTGAACTGCTGACCCTTTGCATAAAAAAAAGGGCACAGGGACCTGTGGCCAGGGGATGGGACACTCAGAGACACAGCAGGAGCTGATGACCCCCAGACTTTGGCACCCTTAGACTGTGAGCTTATAAAAGCCCAGGGGTTCCTTTGTTTGGTCCCTCCTCAAAGGCACCCAGCTTGAACTGTTATTTTGTTATTTCGTTATTGCACCACGATTAAATTATTGTAAGAATCTGGACCTCTGAGACTCTGCTATGGGAAACCCAGGGTGCAGGCAGTAAGGAGACCTAGTCGGATCATGCAAGTGTGGGATGTGTTGCAAAGGGGCCTCAGTCCCAACTCAGGTGGTGTGAGAGTTACTCCTGTGTGGTCAGACAGGGAGGTTTCCTTAACAATGCCTTTACATTCTATCTGTTCTGAAATACTTTTCAACCCATTGCCTTCTCACACGTGTTTCCTAGCCACACAATTTACACTTGTGTAGACACTGTTCAAGAAATTTATCTTTGTTGACAAGGCAAGAGGAAAAAAAGCTTCCCTTATTTATAGACATTTGTCTTTTCGTTTCCATCTGACTTTTTGGCAAGTTTTCAGAATCAGGCATGCCGCATCCTTGTTACATTTAATAGAGTTATAATGGATTAAAATCTTTCATGTTGACTGCAGTATGACATTTAAATCAGGCTTTGATTTTCGAAATACATAATTTTCCAACCATCTACATTACATAAAGGTGCAAGGCAATAATGGGGAATTACTTATCTTGCATTTCATACAGAAATGCTTTAAATTCATTTTGAACAGCATCCATACTGGAAAAGTGATAGGCAACCCATAAAATTTTTAAACTCAGAGAGTGGAGAAGAACAATAATTTTCTTTTCTTAGTCTGTGTCAGATTTGTGTTAGGAAGACTGTACCCTTTCATAAAATAAATAATGATTTTTGTATAAATGAACGTATTAATGCGATCAACAAACCACAGAACTTTTTCGCTATGGATGTTTCAAAGCTAATAAAAATAATTTTACAGAACCAATGCCTTAATACTATTGACATTCAGTAAATCAACTCATGTTTTGTTAATAAGACCAACAGATACTCTTAATTTCTGCATTGTCTTAGGACTCCTTTCAGCTCCTAAGCTCTTGCTTAGCTAAGGTCCTTCTTAAAATTATATTCATTTTAACGCAATTGAAGGCTCTTGGTTTGATGTGCGTACTCAAACTGAGTAATAGTTTACTCCAGATAAGTGATCCAATCTAAATCAATGGGGTCTCTCAAGGTGTACTTGATGATTTAAGATATTAAAATCGCTCCAGTTGGAAAGTTGTTTAAATTCTTTGAAATGTTTATTGTAACCATCTATGTCATTTATGTTGGTAAGAATGATACTGACTTGTAATACTGATGCTAAGCTGTGTAAGAGTTGTGCTTTATAGTTATTTGTTGAGCCATTATTACTCACAAATTTTAGTTTTAACTTAGTGACACTGTTGAAATTAATTGAGCTAGATAGAGTCATTGTAGATAAATATGATATATTTTTTATTTGAAATATGAACATTTTGTTGCAAAACCAGCAAAAATTATAATTCCTGTTTTTTTAAGGAATGGTGCTTTGTTTCCCAAACGTTACTCTTATCTTAGTGCAAGAATACAAGAGTTTCTGTTCGTCTTTCCTCCCAGAACTCCTGATGGTATTTCAAATGTGTGGCACTGTTGTCTGTCTAGCAGAGCACACTGGGTGCATTGACTGGCCCACCAATATACAACTACCAAGTTGTATGTTGTCAGGCTATTGCCAAGCAAAAAATACAGTGGGTGAAGTCTATAGATTTCTCTTCTATGAAGTCACTGATTTTCATTAAACTGCTAAGAGATTGTGCAATTACTAATTCTTGTTTGCAATTTTTGCCTACCCCTCTTTCAAATTTGACCAGTAGATTGAAAAGTTACTGGAGGATGAACAAGAATAGTAAACTTGTTGTGCAGCTCCATAAGCTCATCCTTCACAGAGAAAACTTATAAAAGTAGGACTTCACATTTGCAAGTGGGGAACTTAAATTACAGAAACAGTTGGAACAGCAATGGAATATTTTTTCACCCACTTTATTATTGCATGAAGGGTAAAATATAAACAACTGTCCAAATACCATTGCCATAGGCTGGAGGAAAGGAGAAGTAGAAAAAAGAGTGGTTTTCTTGGCTTTTGTTTGTTTGTTTGTTTGTTTTTGGGTACTCCACATGTGCCTGAGTATAGTGCTGAGCGGATTAAGCTACCTATAGCAACTCATGTGGTCTGAGGAAAAAACTTTACTTCTGTGTTAGTGTCATGAACCCACAACAAATGCCATTGCAAAGGCTGTGATGCTCAGCTTGACTCCAGATTGTGTTCGTTCTGTTATCACTTGGACCTTTACCTGGAGACAACTCTTAGGGACAGCTGAATATAATAAACCATGTGTAGTGCTGGTTTACAGAGTTCTCTGAAAAACTGGGTGCAACATGATGAAAGGTGTTGTAGGCTCTGATAAAGCAAATCAGGGTCACCTTAGTGCTTTGGGAAGAGGAGTTCTATAATACAATGTAAAGTTGTGTTTTAATTAATAGTAGTAGATACTGCTTTGTTGGCAATTATTTAAAGTAATTGCTTCAGCTGATGATTGAGCTAGCTGAGGTAGTATTCATGTGGTCATTGTCTGGGTGAAACTAGCTTCTTGGCCATGACTTTAAAGACATATCCTGTTCTATGAAATAGGCTCCAGTTGTAGATTACAATTAGCACAGTATTAACCTATGCAGGAAATAGAGATGTCTCAGTTGCATCATAGACACTGTTGGAAGTTTGAAGATTCAGGTAGCAGCATCCAGTGTAAACATGATGTGGCTTCAGTTCTTCTTACAGAAAAATTGAATTTTAGAGCTCAGCTGTAGCAGAGTGAAATGTGGGTGCCACAGAAAGCTGACAGTAGTCAGACATTTTTCATTCCTGGGAGTTTCGTTGGCATCTTCACTTGAAGAGGCAAGATGTTATCATTAATAAAGATATTAATAACAAAACCCAGCAACAGTTTTTGTCAGTGATAGTTTGGTCAGTGAGTTTTCCTACTCTGGTAGAGTGGAAGATCAATGAATGAAATAATGTAAGTACTAAGGAATTATACTATGCAGTTTGTGATCTTAGAGCTGACAAAAGTATTGTAAGACTGCCGTAAGTCATAGCTCAAGCATGCAGTCTGCTGTGTTCAAGGACCTAACTAAAAATTGTTTGGAGTAGCAACCAATTTCCAGGAAAACTTTGACCCCTTAAGGTTTGCCAAGCTGAATGTGGTCAAAGAACATCATAAACATACTCCTAGACACTATTTTCCACAAGTATAAGAGAATCTTGCCAGAAAATAAGAAATTTCTTCATTTTTACCCCAGTGGTTCGAGCTTTTTGAAGAGCTACAGGCAATGATCCACTTGAACATCGTCTCCTTCCCCATCCAATACACCTCTTCTGCTATTAAGTAGACTGAAGGTAGAGAAGCCTGATGTCACTGTTGCAGGAAAGGAGTTACAATCCATATTCCATCTTCTGCCCAGACTTGTGGGAGAAAATGTACCAGAATGCCTTCAGGAAGCATTCAGTTGAATCTGGTCTTTAGTTTGAAATACTTCTTCCAGCAGCTCTTTCCATCTCCTTCCCATGGTTAACCCTAATGGCCATTCCCTCTTCACCTCAACCCTGTGGCATATATTCTCTGTTCTGTGTAAATAATTAATAACACAGCACAGTCTAAGAAGAAAAAATACAGAAGAGTTGTATTATTCCACCAAATGGATTGTTTTGAAACACCTCTCTCTCTCCCCCCCTGGGAGATCATGTTTCCATCTTGAAGCGTTCCTTCTATTACTTACCTTAGAAAATCTGCACAAATCTTCTTATTGTGTACTTTTCTGAACTTCAGCTTTGGCAGAATGAAAATACGTAAATGGCTATGTAAAAAGAAGTATTAATGGAGATTTATATGTTCTTCCGAACATAGTAAATGTGATTAATGCCTTCATATAGATATTTGGAAAATCGTGCATATATATATATGTATTTTTTTTTTCATATTGTAAATTCTTCAGTCTTGGTAATTAGTAACCTGCACAAATAGTCTCACTGGATTCAACAGGTTTATCAATGCAAGTAATTACTTACCAGTGGGAATATGCAGGTTCACATTGTAGCCCAGAATGAAGTACAGATAAGATACAGAAGGAAGAAAATTACATTATTGGGTAATTTCTTGTTATAACTAGAAAGACCTACTCTTTATATTTTTTATAATAGTTCAAAATTACTAATCATGAAAGTGCAGCTAATAGTTTTCATTACTGAACTTCACAAGCTTCAGTCTTCAGTTTTTCAGTCACAGACTGCGATGGAATCATAATTTATTGGGGTTCAGAGCTCAATCAAACCATTGCATCCACTTAATCAGCATCTGAAATCTGATGTGACTGTTGAAAATAAATATTAAGTTGCTGACATCATATGGGGAAAATGGAATTATGTACATTACCCTTCCGTGCAATATACCTAAACTCAAAATTGGAATGAACATGAGGAAGGTAGAAAGCTGTTGATTTGTGGTTGATTTGAGCAAACTATTAAACTGCATCAAATGTGACTTCAGAGCAATAAATATTGAAAAGCCTTGCAGTCATAAACAGTAATAGATACCGTAAATGGGTACTAAACAAAATATTTATCTGCTTAATACTGTATAGGTAAGCAGATGTCCTTGAGTTGCTGCCAGACCATGCTCAAATGAATCCACTATTTCATAAAGATGAATTTTGCAAACAAGTAGGACTTGAGAGACCCAGGCCATTAAAAAACATTACTGTATCTTGACCACTGGCAGTTTGTTACAATGGGAACCATGCTTTCACGGGTAAGAATTTCAAAGAGCTATATGGACATTTTTCCTAAACATTGTGTAGATGCATGGACGCATAAAGAATTATGCAGTAAATTCTGTGGCTGAGAGATATAACTGGCATGTTACAAAGTTGCCTACTTACAAATACTGTGCTGATGGCATTGCTATTCTTGACATTATAATTCTGCTGCTTTCAATTCTCTGGAGTTGATAAACCCTAAACAACACAATGCCACAAGCTAAGAGAGAGAAGGAAGATGACTGGCTTTTCGTGACAGTGTTCTGAAAGAACGGCAGAGACATTATAAGGTTAGTCAGAGAGCATAAAAGCCTTTATGAAGCAAGTGAATTAGGCTTCCTCTGTTGTTTCTTAACATATCCGAAACTGAGAGTAAGCGGGGTCGTTTCCAACAACTGCTCACTTTCTAGCTTTTAATAGTTAATGGGAGGTCAGACTATAAGCTGAGATCAATCCCAGAGTAATAAATTTTACATTATTATATTTGTCTTTCTTGAAATATAAACACTAGAGGATCTATTCTCAAATGGCTTCCGACCCATTTTTTTCATAATTAATACAGGAAATTCGAAGAACGTGACTCCCTGTGCAGTTCAGACAGAGGCAGATCTGTATTCATCAGCATAGATTAATTAGTCTTTTGCCAGACACTCAGTTAGTTTGAAGAGCTACAAAATGGACAGTTATAAAGGAGGGAAAGCTTTGTCATAAAAAAAAACCAAAACAAGCCACATGTTATCATGGATAAAAGATAAGTTTTTTAACTTTGATGTTTATTCTATGTAGTTTAAGATTTACAGCTAGATTTATCCAGCTCTACTGACATTGACCTTGGCTTCAATGCGGCAGCAGTATGGAATGAATTGCTCTTCACTGGTTTATTTGAAGGGCAGTATTTAGCAAAAAAATGTGACAAAGATTCACTCTTGAGTAAGAACAGCAGAGTCTCTCATTGTTCAGATCTGAAGACTTACTTCTGGGTCATTGTATTCAGTATGACTCCACCATGGCTTGGCAGGCTTTTTCTTTTTCTTCTTAATTGGGTAAACACATCTGTTACAACCAAGAAAAGGAGAATTATGCACTGCCACTTAAATCTTATGTACTGTTCTAACAGTTTCATCTGTGACATTGAGCTGTAAGGAGTTGTTGTTTTCTTAGCCTTCTTATTTTTGTTGCTTGTGAGAACCTCATTCATGACCTGACACCATATTTTATGAAGTCAACAGAAAGGCTGTCACTGTTTTTAATGAGCTTTGCATCAGGCCCTCATCAAGTTTTTCATCAACACAGAACAAATCTTTTCACTGCAGACATCACTGTGACATACACAGTATGAAGGTCCAAACTCCTCAGTTCAAGATTTGAAATCAACAGTAGGAGCAAAGAATAGAACTTGGGGACCATCAACAGTGACATTACCTGTCTCATGTGCCTTTTTTTGGGGATGATTCAACTGTCATTACTGAATGGCAGGTTATTGTGCATTTCAGGGCACCACCCAGGAGGAAAGCAAGGGTAGGTGGGAGTGCAGGAAGATGAGGTGTTTGTCACACACATTCCTAAACCAGACAGCATTTGCCCATGTCCATTACAATCCTGGCACAGCCCTAATCTTCACCACTCTTTATAATAATGATAATCCTGATTTCACTTAGAGTGAAAGTGAAAAATTAGAAATCAGACCAGTTATTATGTTTGTCTTTGCTGAAGAATATTGACAAGTTTTCCTAAAACACATGTAGGTTGGTATTTTCGCATCAAGGGAGAATCCAAGAGATTTATTTGAGACACAGTGCAATCACACAAGTATGTTGATATAAAATGAGTTTTACAGTATTTTAGGTGCTATGCATAATGCAAAAATATTACAAAGTGATGACACTGGAAAAAACTAATGAGTAGGTACGTAATTCCATAAAGGAACAGTGATGTTAGAAATATATATAGGGTATCACTTCAAAAAGGCCAGGTGTCCTTTTTGCTTCGAGACTGACACAAAACAGTCTTGCTGTACAGTAAAATAAGATTTTGAGATATCTGGGAGTTACACAAGTAGTGTAACTATAAGGTCCTTCTTGGTTTTGGCTTTAAAAGTCTACACATTCAAGGAATTTTAGATCCCTTTATATGTTCACAGCATTTTGGGTCAATCTTGAACAAAAGTCAGAAAATTACAGTTATGTTGTCATGCTCTATCTCCTCACATGGGCATGGGAAGTATGTAGTGAGAGCATTGAGTGGAATAAACTGAAATACATTTCATGGAATCATAGAATGGTTTCAGTTGAAAGGGACATTAAAGATTATCTAGTTCCAAACCCTTTCCATGGGCAGTGATGTCACCTACTAGATCAGGTTACTCAAAGCTCCATCCAACCTGGCCTTCCAGAGATGTGGAATTCACAACTGCTCTGGACAACCTGTTCCAGTGTCTCACTATGTCTGAGAAAAGAATTTCTTCCTGGTAACTAACCTAAATCTCTTTTAGCTTAAAAACATTCCCACTTGTCCTATCACTGTCAGTTTAATAAAATAGATAAAATTTAATAAAAAATAGGTAAAATGTAATAAAATTGCAAGTAGCCACATACTGAGACACTATAGGACAGAGAATAAAATGAGACATCTGTATTTATGATGCTATCTCCCTAAGCTTTGATCTACTTTCATAGAAAAGAAGTGGACATTGTAATGACTTTTTAAATGAAAGATCGAGTGCGTGCACAATTTGCCTGCTGTATGGTGTTGTTAAGATACAACTTCTAAATGCAAAATGTCCGCATATGCTGCTATTTTAGTTCAGAGGAAGCATGAAGTTAAGCACCTGAGTGCCAAGTGGTTTAAATGCTTGTTTAAAACAGATTATAGATTTTGTAAGAGTGCACCCTGGATATAATGTGTAAAGATTTCCACTTTTAAAAGATATACATTGAGCATTATGCGAATAAGCCATTGCTTACTCAGATGGTAGACTGATCTCTTTTTGTCCTTTTTTTGACATGACAAGTAAAGTATCTTTCCATTTGTTATCCCCATCTGTTACAAGATGATAAACCTTAGATCTGTAAAAGTCTTATCTGAATGTATTTGCTAACATCTTTCTTCACTGGGCACGATAATGTGTCATTTTCATCATGTAAATAAGTAGCTGCATTTTTTTGTCAGTCATGAGGTAACTAGAATTACTTGATTTCTCTACCTAGGCCCAGTTTGGGAAAGCATTTGGTTCAGCTCATCCATGTTCTACACATCACAGAAATGTGTTCATCAAGCATGTGCTTAAGAACTCTCTTGAATAGATATGCATTTCTGAATCAGAGCTATGATATTTTAAGTAGTTTCGTTTGCAATTAAGTTATATTCTGTTTTGATTGCACTATATAAAAAATACTAATATTTCACTTGCTGCAAAGTTTTCAGAGATAAAGACCTCTTCATGTTGAAATACAGGCCTGTTCATTTCTATGAATCCAGTTACTATGTGAGAACATCCTGACTTTGGTAGTGCATATGATTTCCATGTGGGTACGCGTTGGTGCAAGTGAGCTAATTATATTTTATTTTTTTTTTTGCAGCGGGAACAACATTTATCTTTAGCAAAGGTGGTGGACAAATCACTTACACGTGGCCCCCTAACGATCGGCCAAGCACTCGTGCGGACAGACTGGCAATAGGGTTTAGTACTGTTCAAAAAGAGGCCGTGTTAGTACGAGTGGACAGTTCTACTGGGCTTGGAGATTATCTAGAGCTCCATATCGTAAGTATTATGACAAGTGCATGAGATTTCTTCTTGTCTTAATTGTTTTATTGTTGTGAGTTTTAAATTTATTTTAATGCAAATATAGCAGTTTGTTAATGAACCTTTTGGGGTCAATAGTGAACTAAATGATAATGGCTTATAGCATATCATTCTGTACAGAGTCTCTGACGTACTCAAAATGTCTTTTATTTGATACAATGCCACTTTATATGGCTTTTCAATTAAAAATCATACTGGGGTACCTGTACAGATGGAGAGTTTACTGCAATGTAATTACATAGAAAGGATTTAGCGGTGTCAGAGGAAGGTATGTTAATCCTGAGAGATTTAATCTTGAATCTGATGGGGGAATTACAGTGTATCACCCTTGACTGTGCTTATTAGATAAATTCTAATATTAGAATTTTTCTTCCAATTTCACCAATCTTTTGTGGTGATAATTTTTAAGGAGAAAGCAAGACTGTTAAGCTAGGAAGTCTAAAGAAATAATTTCAGCTGACTTACAACAAATAACTAGCCATCAAAATTGAAAGCATATGGAGTTTTATGACATCATAAATAAATGATCTATTGAGAAAAGCGTAACTAGGAGAGTATAAAACTTTGTTGTTTAGATTAGTCTGAACTTTGTTAACGTGTGCATTTGATATTTATTTCACAACATCTCTGCTTTCAGGAACAGTTGAGTTTCTTTTGAGTGAGATTACTTATTGATCTGTAACCAATTACACTTTTACCCTCAGAAAACATTCAGCAGTGATAATTTTCAAAATTAGAGGGAATTATGGTATTCAGTCTTCCCAGGCTCCTTATTTCTGCAAAGGCAGTCTTGCATTGTGGACCAAGGTGTGTTTTTAATTTTTATTATTTACTGGTTTGAGTAAATAAACAAAGAACGAGGACCTTAAATAAAATTCAGAGGTTTTCTTTATCCTTCTCTTACGTTGAATCACACAGACAAAATAATTGGCTGGTATTGTGCAATCTTAGTCGCAAAATGTGAACAAAGCAACTTCTCTCACGTGCCAGAAAAACTGGTAGCCTATATGTTTCAAGGCAAGTATTGTGTTGCTGGGTAGAATTTAAATATTTGCTTTGCCACGATCACTATTTGCCCATTTCTTTGCAATCTCATGCCAGATCCACCCTCTGTGGTTGACAGTGTTACTTTCTTCTTACAGTTTTTTCTTGTTCATTAGCATATTAACGAATGTTTTTGTAATTTTGCTATAGCTGAAGTTTCTCAAAACTATAGTATTTGTTCAATCTGCCTAGCCATTATTTTTCTATTTTAAAACAAACATTGTATTCATTAATTATGAGTTAGAGATCAAAAATTATTGCCTGCTCATAAATGTTTGTGCTTTGTAATTTTTTTTTTTCCAAATAACTTTCTTATACCTATGCTATAACAACAGATGGTAAAAATAAAAGAATAATAGAGAGTTTTCTATGGTCGGAAACACTACCAGCTTAATAGGGATGTGGGGAATGATAAATTATACTTTACTGGTCTTTTGAAATTTCTGTGAAGCAGCAAAAAGCCTTTTATCATCATGATCTGTGAAGTGATATTGGCCTCCCCCTACTGTCTTTGCAAGAGACTTTAGGTACCTCCCTGAAGCCTGCTCTGCTTCAGAGCAAAATCCATGGTAACTGTGCAAAGTTTCACTGAAACAAGGTTGGACCATCTGAAAGCAGCTTCAATGTAGTCTGTCTCTAGAGTGGAGACACTAAGGGATTGACCTGAAATCCTAAGACATTTGGCAAAGATTTTATTAAGGGTTGTCACTGATAGATAAAGCTTGGAAAACTACTCGGATATAATTTCCCAGAGTTTATTTCAAATAGGGATAGTATTCAAAAGAAAGTTGAAAGGCAGTATTTTCAAAAGCACTTTTGATACCAAAGAACATATATTTTATTAAAGTCAGTGGAAATATAGATACTTCTGAGAATTTTACCTGAGATCTATTTTAGCTCAGCAAGATACTGTGAAACATCACAGTTATAAAAATGAAGAAGAACATAGAAATGGAGAGGTCTTTGTATATGTTTTATTTCAAAAATAGTTTATTGGATTTAAGTTTTTCCATATTGGCAGCTACTCTGTTAAACCAGCTGTAATAAAAGTAGCAGGAAGGTTTTGTCATTCAAAACTACCTTCTGGCGTCAGCATTGAGATGGTACTAGGAATACCTTACTAAATATCCAGAAACATGCAAAAGCTATGAACAGTGGAAACAGGGAAGTGTGTAATGTGTAATTCTGCATGTCATTTTGCATGTACCCACTCACCTGTTTCTGCAATGAATATGCATGAGTAATAAGTGCCTGTGTACATTGAGATGCTCTGTGCATGGATAACTTAACTAGTGTTATAATGACTATAACCTTATAACAAGATAGACTTGTGATTTAATTATGCTAGGATTGAGTTTTACAGTATTATAGAAACCGGTTCTTCTGTTGCTGACTTTCCATTGTACCCAGGAGGTCATTAGTCACTTACATCCTTCCCAGTTCAGACTTTGGGGTAGATGTGTAAGGATAGGTTTAAAATACATTTTCAGCAGGATGGTGGCAAAAATTTTGAAACTATTGCTTTGAGTTAAAAAACTTTAGATTACAGTCCTCACTACCGTGCTGGGGAGGGTGCTTAAGAGAGCTATGAGTTAGCTTGCTCTTAACCTCTATTCTAGAAATGGAAGAGGAAATGATGAGTTAGCTTATAGTACTTCAGTGCATGCTTGCCCTCTTTATTTATACTGTTTACTTAAAGATGATGTAAACCTCATAATGAAATCAAGCTCATAACAAATTCTGATTTTGAGAATTGCTACTTGATCATCTGAATCACAGCTTTAGTGTTAGGTTAGGAACACATTTCTTTAAAGTAACCATTTAACCTCCCCAAATAACCATTGTTAATAGGAGAAACATTTAAAAAAATGTGTAATCTACATTGCTACCAAATGCTTAACAGTTCCAGTGCAAGTATTTTAAATTCTAAGATACTCCACCTGTACTGTAGCAGCGTAGATATAAAGGATTGCTTGTGTGTATGATACATATGCATCACAGTGCTTTAAGAAAGGGATTTTAAAATGTTTGAATCATCCCTGAGATGCAGCAATTAGTTTTCACAGCAATCACTTGCCTTCTGTTATGGAAGTGGTCTCTTGTGCAGTCTCTCCTGGGAGATCTAATTCAAGAGGAAATAGATATCATACCTAAAAGTCTACTGTTGCTTCCTCTCCCATTGATGGGTAAATAAAGAACACATAGAGCTGATAATTACTGTAAGCTTCATTTATTCTCTTTTCATGACATGGTCCACATCCATCTCCATGCCACATGAAAAAAGGCAGCAGCTTATTCGTGCAGTGTTCGATTAATCACCATGTGCACTCCTGTCCGTAGCTTTTTCATTGACTTCTAAAGCTCTTAGGTCATTCTGTCAGAGATTCCTGTTCCTACCTCTAGTCTTTTTCTCTTCCTACCCTGTTCTCCAAAGTCATAAAAAGTCAGAAAAGTATACAAATATACATATGTCTCTGTCTACCGCAGGCACCGTGCTGTTGCTGCCTTGAATTTCTAACTTTTCTATGGTGAGGAAAAAAGTGAAGTTAGACAAAGATACTGCCTTGAAGGGCTAAAAAATCCTGTTAAATTACTCTTTCATGCTGGTAGCTAGGAAACTGGCATTTTCCTGTGGGGCACAAGAGGTATTAGCTTTGCTAGTGAAGAGAAGAAGGATAGATTTTTATCAATAGACTTCAACCATTTAAAAAAGTGGATAAATTATGCTATGTTTTCATCTTTCGTTGTTAAAATGAAAGACTTTATAACAAAATGTGGCGTTTTGTATGCTTAATGAAAGGCATCAGCAGTTTCTGCATCTTCCTTGTTTGTGTCATTTGTTTGAAAATCAAAGTATTTTGGGAGCACAAAACCACCTGTTTTTATTGTTTCAGCTGATTTTGTAATTGAGATCAAGAAGTTTGTATGGTGGATAGGGTCAGCAGAGCATTTCAGACCATATACCTTTGGCATTTCGGAGAAGACACCCAGCATACAGCACACTAGCTACCTGTCACTTTTATAAGCTCAAGCAGGGTGAGGAGTTACTAATTAAGCCCATTTACAGATGTGGATCTGCTGAAATAGGTGAAGTGTTGACGATCATTCTGATAAGAAACATTCACAGGTCTAAAGTAAGGAATAAGGCAGATGTGGCAATATTTTGAATGCCTCTCGCAGGCATTTTCCTCTTCTAGGAGAAACTGTGGGAAAATGCCCTGTAATTCCAGTGAGAGAACAATGACAATCCTACCTAGCATATAGAAAACACAATAAAGAAAAAGAAGTTAAACTCAGGGTAGACTGTAGTAGATATTTGTTGTTTCATTCTGTTTCTGTGAAGGAGAAGCATGGGAAACTACTTTAAAAGGCATGACAACACATTACCTGAAAAAGTATGGTATGGTTAAGGACAGATAGCATCAATATATGCAAGGTACAACACAATTAACTGAAATATTGTGAAGATGCAACATTATTGGCACAATAGATTAATCAGTTTCATCCTTAGATTTTCAAAATGTGTTTGTGCAGCCTTCAGTTACAACTAATGACTGAGGTGAACAGTCACAGGACAGGAAAGATTGTATGTCTTACAGGAAGCAGAGTTTTGAATCATGAATAAATTCAGTTGGTGCTCCATGCCCTAAATATTTACATACTATATATATTAAAATATATATTGTGGAAACGGCATTTTTTATTTGAATTTTTTTTAAACTTTTGGCAAACTTAACCCAGCTCTTATTTTCTGCTCCTCTCCCTCTGTCTCTTAGTTATACATATGCAGTGTTCTGCTACACCAGGCTTTTAATAGCTGACTCTGTTAGATTTTATTGTACGTATACATAAAATATGGATAATTTTAATTTATGTAAGTATAATGACCTTCCCTCAAGTGAAAAGAAACAGTAAAACTCAAGTGAAGATCAGAGTTCTGTGTTTGAGTGTACCATGGAAACAATTACAATGTTTTAAGATAAATGCATTTGTTATTCTCTTTTGAATACTTTGCATGTCTTGGGCTTAATGCCTAATGGAAAGTCAGTTGAAAGATTTTTATTGACTTAGTTGTATTTGGATCAATTCCTAGAGAGTTGGATGTACTTTCAGTGAGGTTGATGATAAAAATACCTTTGATTTTAGTGGTTTGTATTGGAGCTAATTAATTTTCTCAGGAATAGTTTAATAATTTTCCAAAAAGAATATTCACAGAATAGTGTTTCTCCTAATAATTATCATTTGAATATGGAATTCCTTATTATAATATGCATATATATGCAAAGCAAAGATCTGGTAAGGCCAGTGGTGGCTTGTATATTCATGAAACAGTAATGAATTTAAAATCGAATTATTCACATCCAGGAAGAGATTAAAAAAAGAAAGCTAGAACTAGGTTTAAGAAATCTGATATTTTGGAAGTGCTGAACATGCACATCAGTGGCTAAAGTCAATGGAAGCTGAATATAGTCAGTATACTCTGAAAACCAGGTCATCATCATATCAGCTAAGTGAGCATCAGGGATCACTCTGGAGCCCTGGAAAGACTTTGGACCATTATGTTTATCAGAGTTGTGAATTTTAATATTCTGCTACCTTGCGGCACAAGAAAATTTCATAAGGCTGATATTATCTAATCCAGAAGTGTGCCAGTATTTGATATTTCCTTATTATGCTTATAGATGTGATATTTATTTGTGATTTCTTTTTCGTATTTATACCTGTGAATGAAAAATGCTATAGGAAGTTTAACTATTATAGACAGTGATTGTTCTGCTCTTTGGGGAAAAAAACCCTCAGTAACTGGACTATATGTTAACCTTTAAACTGAAGAAAAATTACTATGGAAGAAGGATTTCCAGACTTGCTTATGGGTTTGAATAAAAAAACCCAGGGCAATCAAAAAAGAATAATTTATGGGACTAGACAGGCAGGTAGGAATGCAATTCAATGCACACAAACATTAAGTTAATTAGAGTGGGAGCAATGAATTAATCTAGGGAATTTGTGCTAAACGCAGCAATCATTTACCTCACTGATCAGGTTAAAGATCTAACTTTATAAGAAAGAAAATAAATAAATCACTGAGATGGTCAAGCTGTGCCTTGAAAACATGCAGTTAAATTATTCTTTTGTATTAGCAGAGACATAGCTTAAAAAGCTCTGAAAAGGGTTATTATTACATAAGCTATTTGTTAATGCCTCATCTTGAATATTCTGCACAATCTGTTATCGCACATTGAGCAAGAGTGCTCTGTTCTTGCCATAAACAGGCCAAATTGCTGAAAGAAGGTTATGAAAATGTGCTA
The DNA here is from genome assembly GCA_013397135.1 of Pachyramphus minor. Taxonomy (NCBI): domain Eukaryota; kingdom Metazoa; phylum Chordata; class Aves; order Passeriformes; family Tyrannidae; genus Pachyramphus; species Pachyramphus minor. The sequence continues at coordinate 184,184 of VYXB01008791.1, forward strand.
ATTCTGGCACAGAACAGACTGATACCTTACTGTATGAAAAATATGAATGGAATTTGTACAGTTGGCATAATTAAACAGTTTGGCAGTGACTGCCATCATGGAGCACTGCAAGGAGAAATCCTGACGTTGGCATAGCAGGTCCAGCATATCAGTGTGGCAAGTCTAATCTTGCAGGTGATTGCCTAGTTCTCCAACCTAGAAGTGTGCGTAAGGGAGGCAACTCCTATCATCTTCTTCCTTTCTCCTGGGATAGGTAGAAATTCTCACTTCTTCCTCTATCTAGCTAGTAACTCGTTTATGCATCCTGCTCCTTTTGTGCTTTTGGGAGAATAAAAGCTTTCTTCCCAAAAAAGCGTGCTGCATGACGGGGTCACCACCTGCAAGCCCCTTGACCAGAGAAAATTGCACAATCAGTGGGTGGGACCTAAGTTCTAAGCTAAAACACGTGTGTCAGTCGCACAGTGCTCCAGCCCTCAACACTGATGAATCTCCTGAAGCGCTTTCTTCTAGCAAAGTTTTAAAGCCTGGCAGAGGTTGAGTAGATCCTTAAAACACTTCTGGTGGGCCCACATATATTAGAATCATCTGACAGCATTATGGAAAGAATTGCATGTTGCCATGACATTGTATGAAGTGATCTTGCAGACCAGATTGTGGGCTCAAGTTGCCTTCAGATCCTGCATATCTCAAAATTACACTCACAGTTGAATAGCTCAGATTCAATTGTCAGAACTGCTTGAAGACCCAAAACTTGTTACTGAATTCAATGGCAAGTTTTCCTATGACTTTACTGTTGCAAACTGTACACAAATGAGACTATATCCAGCAGGAGGAGAGAATGTAAGCATGGAACCATTTTTCTGGGCTCTTTTTGAGCTTAAAAAAAGTGCCAAGATTAGGAATAGAAGGGGTTTGACCTGAGTCATGTTATATTTGTAAAAAAACTCTGCATTTTTAAGAACTCAAGTGGGCCAATTTGGAGTGGCAAGCACATGAGCAATCATGTTTAATTAACACAAGCTTGAAGAGACTCATGACCTGTTCAAAAAGTTGTTCTTATTTTTTACATTGTTACTTTTAAAGCTCTGAAGTACTCTATGAATTACATCCAGTCTTGTTTCCAAGGATTCTTTCTTTCTCTTCCCTTTGCCTTGTTCTGCAAGCTGTTCTTCTGCCATGTCCTCAAACACAAATTCATGTGTTTTGCGAATTCTGCAGTCTCAATGAATTCCAGTGAAAACAGGTGGCAAACCTCCAGGGGTCTCAGGGATCACACCTTTTCTTTCCCACAGAAATAGACATACTGTATATCTGAAGCAAAAGGGGAGTCACTTCTGATGATGACTGTATGATGTATTCACATGGAAGGCCTCCTTGATGGGGACCATTGATAAGTTCTGTTTAATTAAAGAACAAAAACAGCAACAGCAAAGCAAATATGCATGTGCCCAAAATTCGGAGATATATCCTTTTGTGTCAAGGTTTTTTCATATAAATACAAAATTTCTGGCCTCAAAAAGGAGGACAGAAGAATTGGTTTATAATGTACAGATAAATAAATAGACCATCTTTCCTCAATAGGAGCAACTTTCCTAGTTGACATTATATTCTCTCATTGATGTTTTAGATCCATCACAATCTAGTCACATCCTTTTAATCCAAAATTCCTCACACTGGCTACTAGCCAACATCCTTTCACATGAAGGTTACAGATATTTTAATAACTTGGCACCAACTCTTCCAGAACATTGCCGTGTATAAAAAGAGCCGATGAAAAATTTAGCAGGCATCTTAGCAACCTTATTAAGATTTAAACGATACTTTACTATTTGCAGTAGTAGAGCAGTTGAGATGTTCACTGTAACCTGGCTGATCATCCAAAGGAAGAAGCACCGAATTATAGGAAATTATTGTGATGATCTGGAAAATTTGAGCTCTGGATGATTGAGAGTGACATCCAAAAACAGGCCACTTTTTTCCACCTATCCTATGGGGGTAATATTATGCTTATTATATCTAGATATAATATAATATTATCTATATTATACACATTATATTATAAATATATATGATAAGCAGATACTGTTTGTTATATCTAGTAATATAACAGAGTCAGCTCTGATAATATTTCCTAGCTTATTATTGCCTGGCTCTTTCCTAATTTTAGAGAAGCACAGAAAGATTTGCACTCCCTCCTCCCTGCCAGGCATGCCTGGCTCAATACCAAGTGGAAGGCTTGTGTACCCAGTGTGTTAGAAGCTGTGACAGAGCAGGGTGTAGACAGGTTTTAGGCACTTTGGGCTGACAATGTGTTGTTTGAAAAATAAAAAAAAGGACAGAGAGGAGCAATGGCATCACTTTCAGACTATGCTTTTAGCGCCTGATGGCAGCTTGAATAAGAGACATTGACTCTCAGACTGCTGTTGATGCGTTGAAGGAGGCCAGGTTTGCACAGGACAGATCAAGGTCTGTTTCTTATGAATATAAGCCAGAACCAAAGATCTGGCCCATTAACTCCTTGTCTTTTAAATTTATGTGTTCTAAGTGAAGATAAGGATGTAGTGTGCATTGCAGCACAATGTACCAAGTGTAGCAGTTTTTCAGTGAACATGCAGTATGAACAATATCATTTTTAATACCAGTGAGAGTGATTGCCTATTGATGCAGAACAAGATGAGGGCAAAAGTGCTGCTGGTGACCTGAGCAGCTTCTGATCCTAACTCCCAAGTAATTCTCATCCCACCACTTCCACTATTGATTCATTTGAAAATACTACAGAAATATAAGTGCGAGCAGGATGAACATCAGGCCAGAAAACTCCTGTCGGCAGGTGAAAGTTGCAAAGGCAATTTTACAGAGCCTGTTGCTTTCTTTAAGTAAACATTGTTAATGTAGGTAATCACTTTGTGCTGATAAGAAAAGGTCATCTTAATACTATTCTTATTTTGTGAGATACTACCTTAACTGCAACTCATAATTAGTGAATTGGAGCACTTAATTCAGGTTTTGCTCTGTGAAACCTCAGTATCATCACCAAATTCAAAACTTGTTTTAATATTTAATTCCAGTTTACTTTGTTTCTTCTAGACTGTTTCATTATCTTGAGCCTTATCCCTGCTCCCTCACACCACTGTGTAAGTGAGGAGTAATTGTATTAAAATCGCTGGATTTAATCTGGTGTAGCAGAGGGTAGAACTGAACACACTGGGCCTGGCTCCTGCCTTCATCCAATTAAGTTACTTAACTTTTGTAAACTTGGGCACTATCTCATTGCATGAGGGTTGTGCAGGAAACAGAGCCAGAGCAGGGAATTTATTTGTATTTTCTGAAACCCTGGTTACCAATTATATCTTCATCTGCTTTTCAGTAACTTGCCTATGCTGCTTAATCTCTCTTACCTGAGCATGGTAAATTTGACATCAGTGCATCGCCACTGCTGGTCTATCACTGATTAGTGTATTCCTTTCTCTCCCAGCAAGGACTGTAGATGTGCAATATTTGCCTTCCCTATGCATCTATCAGTGATTCTTCCCATTTGACAGTGGGCTGCTGCGGTTAAGTCTCTCTTTTTTTCCTTTTTTTGCTTAGATCATACCACTCCTAAGAATTTCTGCAACAATAACAGACAGGATAAAGATTTAATGATCTGATATTGTCAGTGTTCTATGTTCTGGTGGCTTATGTCTAATGTAACAATCCCACTAACAACAGGTGAGTTTTGCTGTTAAGTGTTTGGAGAGGCTTAAATATCTCACTATTCATGGAAGCCCATTTACACTGAAACATTCTGATGCTACAGAGGGTGGATTAGCTGAAGGAATTGACTCATGCATTTCTTGGCTTTTGATAATTACCTAGCTTACATTGAATAAGGTAAGGAATGCTGAGGAACAAAGGAAAGACATAGTCTTTCAGTTTTACCAATTCTGTGTGAAATTATCCCAACGCCTTCAGTGTAGCAGTGTGAAGCTACTCACATGGCTTTAACTTCTTGTGCCAGAGTTTTTAGGTGATAATCTATATTCAGTCAAGAACGAAATGTAAGTGCAGATATTCCCTCAGGAAGATGTAAATCACTCTTGCTGCTGCAGGATTACACATTCTTTGTGGTCTAGGAAAGCTGCTCATACAGGAGTGGGACGTTTTCCTTCTGTGTATTGTGCTGTTGCGTCAGGTACTCCTCTTGATCCCAGGTCTCTGGGTTGAAGGATGGGATTGAAGCATTACAGCCTCAACAGATCTCATGCTCTGTTTTGGGGCTTCAGTCTCTTGTTATTTTCAGTTCAGCCCTCACCCTTGATGGACTTGCAATTTATTGCTTACAAACTGGATGCTACAGACTGCATTCTTCCAGTCTGCTGTGAAACACTCCTAGTGTCCTGAAGCCTTATTGTTCCTCATATGCGGTTTTTGTTCCTGATCTAGTGAATTCTAGGGAACAATAGAGAGTTCCTGGAGCAAAAATACTCAGCCTTTCCCTTGCATAGCAGTTGGAATTTTTAAGACTGTCTGTGGATTATGTAGCAGTGCCTTCTCAGATAGGGACAAGCACAAGGAGCGTTGTTATATGTGAAGCTACTTTATAGTAACTTCTACCAATTAAAAAAAAAAAAGTGAAAAGATTATGCTATAGAGCCTTAATAACCACTCAGCATATTTGATAATGTCACTGCTGTTGGTATCATATTCACCACGATGTTTAATAGTTGAACAGATGCAGCTCACTAGAGCACCACATGGTATGCAGCAGCAGGGAGTCTCATTTGACGACTTGGTTTTGTTTTATTTCCATCCCAGAGAGCCTTCCCTGATATCCCAAATTTCTGTACTGTTTTGATTTGCTACTCAGCAAATAGAAAAAGGCAAGGGAATTTTCTATTGCTTGTTTTCAAAGCAAGAGGGGTTTCACTTTTTAGTGGAAATACTATAAAGCTAATATAAGGCATGTTTTAATGTCAGATTGTTGCAGGTAGCATATATCTGTATGCATGGGTTACTTGTAGGATAAAAGATGTGCTGGTTTTTGGAGGTGGCTTCAAGTTTGGGGATTTTTATTTTCTTTTAATTGCAAGATTTTTTGTATACATATGCAAGTCACTTTGCACAATGAGCAATAACTCTTGGCTGTAATAGTGCCATGGGATGCTACAGTTGTTTGGTGCTTCTAGATTTGCTCTCCATGGAGCAATTCAGTGGAGCATTTTGTAAGACTTTCCAATCTTCTAATTGCTTGTCTGAAAAAACACCTGAGTATGTACTCTGAGGCTAAAATAAGATGGCTGTGCTGTTTATATATTCTAAAAAATAAGTGGATAATACAGAGGAGATACTGAAATCTGTACTATATTATTTGGGTATTTCTTTCCAGGAAACATACAGCGAAGGTGGGAACAAGACTAAAATTGCTGCAACAACTGTGTTACTCACCTCATATTACTTGGTCCATAAATAAGCACAGAAACTCCCTTGGTTAAATTTCTTATTCCTTATTAATATGGTTATATATTTAAAGATAGGTGCTGCCAAGGACTAAATTATTGGGCAACATCTTCCCCAGAGCTAAAAACTTATCACAACTTTGTGCTCAGCTGAGATGCTCCTTTGGAAGATATTTAAGATTTCTGGGTTTCTATCCCTAATCTACTTTTTGAATATTTTGCTGGCTATTTAAACTGGCACTCCTAAGGCATTGATTTTCTTTTCTTCCCTCTTGCTTTTCACTGCATATTCAAACTGAAAAAAACCGACCAGCACGTCTCCTTGTCACAGCTGTAGTGTGGTACATGATGACACCAAGCTGTGCTAGTGTAGGAGGAGGGGAGACAGGGGTTGCAAGCACTGTGGAGAACTGATTAAAATTCAAAATGAGCTTGATAAAGTGGAGAAATAATCTGAAATCAGGAAGATGAATTTCTACAAAGGAAAGCGCCGATTCCTGTACCTTAAGATGGAAAAATCAAATGCACAGCTATAAAATGAGGAATAATTGTGGCTTAGAAGTAGTTCTACAGAAAAGATTTGAAAGTTACAGCTGATTGCAATTTGCTGCAGACACAGACAGGCATCAATCTGGGATGCATTGACAACACATGGGGTGGCAGAGGAGGAAAAGCTTGTTGTTTGCACAGTACTGCTGGGACCTTAACTGAAGAATGGTGTCCTGGTTTTGGTGCTTGGCTTTTGAAAAGGAGGTAAGCAAAGTAGGAAGCTACTAAAAGAATCAGCAATATGCCCTGCCTAATTCCCAAGAAGAAAATGAAGAAGTGAGCTCTGTTTTCTTTATAAAAGAAAAAAAAAGGGAGTCACTGCTTATGAAACCATCCTCTCGTATATGTAGGTTGTTAATAATTATGATTGGCTAATTTGTTTTGTCTGTCTGTCAGGATAAGGTAAGAAATAGCTGGTTTATTTTGCAGCAATGCCTTTGGGTATTGGAAAAAAATTTCCAACTCTTCTGGATGGCTAGCAGTGGAGCTAGCTTCATAGGCAGGCCTTGTTAATTTATGCTTTCAAGATCAGACTACTTTCCTATTTGTAATGAGAATGCCATGGAGACTTCTGCTCTGTGTGGTTGCTAAAGCTAGCCTAGATGTACTCACTGTTGCTAGCAAGTGATGGGTTTAGCAAGGTCTTCTTAAGTTGTACACTCCCATATATGCTGCAGTTTTTGACTGGTAGGCTTAGGTCCAGGAATGATTTAAGATGAGTGCTTGGGTGTAAGCACAGTGAGGTTCTCTGTTTTCATTTCTAAAGATGCAAGAAAAGGGAGAGAGTAAGCTGCTGCTCAGTGTTTTCTTTCAATGTCCATAGGTCTTAGGGTCAGCAGCACAAGGTAGAACCTGCTCCCCCTCTGCCATATCAACATCCCCTCTTGTTTAACACTTAGCAAACTGCTTTGCTGCTATATGCAGAAAAGAAATTTGAATCTGTATGGATGAGAAATGCTCTGTAGCCCAGCAAAGGCCTGTTGGTGTGTTCTTCACTGACTGTTGGCATGTGCCTCCTCTTCAAATTGTGGGGAAGGTGGTGGTGATGTAACTAACTTTGCCTCCTCGCCCACCTCTCAAATGTTAGCAAGTGTTTGCTATGGTTGATGTGTAGGAGTAGTGAGGTAATTTGCACCATCCTGATATAAATCCAAAATAACCCCAATGGTCTAAATTGATTGCTGAGCAAAACACTTTTGGCTATATTGCAAGAATAATGTGCAATTGGGGTGAATTTATTTTTCATCTCCTTGAGCTATTTGGCCAGTTCAGTGGTTTCAGACATAGCTGCACTGCTCTGTGAAATGTTTTTTAAGGTCTCTTGTCACAATAGTACATGAAGATTATCTGAAAGATAATAATCACTTACAAATCATGAGAGATAAGCTTTCCTGTTTCATTTCTAAAATAAGCTGTCTGGTTTCCTAACATTACTGACTATTTGTGATGTGGCTTCCTAATGATTTTAACAGAATGTTAACTTTAAAAATTTCTTTAGCTATTAACAGTTGTCACAACTTGGGGCTTATATCATACAAGCTTGGTATACTTTAAGCATGGAAGAGGTTTTATCTTTCTATCTGTGATTAAATCTTGATTCTCTGTACAAGTCTATGTCAGCAGGCTATTTGCTGGGGTTTCCTCTGGAGCAAAGGCAGGGTATTTTTCTGAGAACCAGCCATGCTGCATCTGCAGGCATTTGGTCTGAACTAACCCCACTTGGGTTTTTGGTTATTCTTTGCCACGACAGTTGATAGTGGTCTGTTTACATGTGAATTAGCAGGATTGCTCTGGTTCTGCTTTCAAATGTGCAGTAAAGAAGGAGCAAGTGTTTGCTTCTGTGCCAAGGAAGACAAACCTCCCTTGCTTATGTCACCCCATCCTTTAACCACCCTTTCTAGCCTCCTTCTCACTAAGTTGTGTCATGCAGCTTCACCAGCTATTTTGCACTTCTGCAGTTGCAAAGGTAGGTTCTGGATGTGCTTCATTGCCCCAAAAGATAGAAGTCACCCAGGCTGAAAATGTATGTCCTTTCATCGAGTTGGAAGAAAAATGATGAATAAATTTGTTGCTGTGACTGTGTCAGGACTGTCACTTTATCTGTCTTGTAATGGAGATGTTGTTCAGCATTTCTAATTATAATATTCATCTTCACTATCTCCTGACACAGGTGTAGTATCAGGATGCTAGTGCATGACATTTATTACTTTTGACCCTCAGAGGCACCAGTCACAAGCACTTCTGATTTACTGGCAAACATAATTGGTTCCCTGCCATCCTTCCTTTTCTCACTGAAAATATTTGAGAGTTTCATGCTGCATTTTTCCTGTAATGTACAGTAACATTAAAAATCAAGACAGGAAAGTGGTTTTGCCTGAATCATACTCTCCCACACACATACTACTGATAAAATGGTTATCACAAACATTCCTTACACTGTTAGTATTCTTTTTGAAATTATAGCCACGATTGATTTCTACATCAGAATTTTTCACATGCAGTCTTATGCTTCAGAAAGCTTACTGACTTGGAATATTTTGTAATTAATTTTTAAGGGTCAGCTTGCAAGAGAGTTCCTGATCACAAGGAAATTACTTACCTGTGCTGACGGTGTAGCAAAAGCAAAGTATATTCATGAAATCAGGTGGTGGAGCCTTCCCTCCATCCCACTTTGCTATGCTTCCTTGTGGGCCTTTAGAGTCAATTTTTAGGAAATTAGTAGGCTTTTCTGCTACTGTTCAGAGGGTGTTTTTATAAATGTTCCAGGAGAGATGCTCGTATTAATTTTGGTTTTTTCCCTCTAACTTAAGCACACACACCAATCTCAGGAAAAACTTCATGGGTTTTCAAGCTTCTGTTATTTTGATCTAATATAGGTTAAAACCACCACACCTAAACCTTATAGGTACAAATCAAGAGTTATGCACTTAGTAACTGTGTGTTTTTGTTCACTGCTGGCTGCAGCAGGAGAAAGACTGGTGATCTAATCTAGGTAATAGTGCTGTATAAGTTAGAAAATTATTTTTTTCCAGTCTTATTTCTCAATGGAAACCTGATTGTGGAAAATTTTCAGAATAGTGATGTAATGCACAAGACAGAATGCAAAGGGACTCTTTTGCTCAGCACAACTTAACTGACTTCAGTGGGACTGAGGAAACCTAGATTCAAATTCTTTCCCCACCTAGTTCAGACTGGGACCTGATCCAGACTCTCACACTGTAGCTTCAGAACTTTAATTTCAACTTTTGATTCACCTTGGTGACAGAATCATTGATTAATTCTGTGCTTGTAAAAAAGTAAAAAGTTTATTTATGTTACTGTACCTCAGGAAAGAGATAGTTTTCAAAACTTTCTTTCTTTTTGTATTAAATATTTGTGAAAGAAATTGTTTTCTGCTCCATTTTGGTGAAAGCACATAATCTACATATTGATGACAAAATGGTTGTCTTTTAACAAGATATATAATCCTGATTGCAGATGCTTGTTTTTGCTAAATTCAGGATCCATATAGCAACAACTTCCTGAAAGATTTTTAGTCAAAATTCAGGATAGAGACTTGCCTTATCTCTCATTAAAATAATCAAAAAGGATTCCTAACTGTTGTTTCTAGAATTGTTTAGGAGTGCAGGAGACAATATACTTTTAGAGCGCTGCAAGAGTTACACAGCATTAGGGACACATTAAAAGAAAAATGTCACTGCACCAGCTCTTAACAGGAAACGCGGCATAGCCACACTTCCTAGAACCCAACGTACATTTCCAAAGGCCAAAACCTTTTCTAAATCTTGTAATAATGCTGAATTTATCAGTCTTCATAGCACAATTGAATATGTCTGGAGAAGTGGACGAAGGACAGGATGATTAAGCACTGTAGTGATGGAAAAGAAAGAGCAATTAGGTGACACATTCTCTTATGCATTGTAGTGGGTTCCTAGCTGTAAAAGAAGTTTAGGCAGTTTTTATTACGAATTCTAGGCACCTGAGATACCTTAAATCTGGACTCTATGTCCTAGTTGCTTGATTTATTAACACCCCCAGGAAAACATAGGCAACATAATGATTTCCTATATCAATCACTTGTTATACAACTTCAAAAAGATTCAGTAATTGTAAACAAAAATTAATACATTAGAATGAAAGATGTTTTAAATGACTATTTAATGGTTTAAGAATAAATATCCCTTTAAAAGCCTACTGCAACTCTCCATTTTATTTCCTGCTAAAAATGAATTCCTGCTGCAAGAACTCTAAGGCTCTCAAGTTAGAGAGCTAAATTGTGGTATTAGGTTTCTATTGGCTACCAGGCACTTAAGAGGATATTTGTGATGGCATAAGTGTAAATGGGGAAAATTCACATCACTGCCCAGACAGGACATTTTAGTCACTTTTTCTTCACCTCACATCCTCTGAGTGATAGAAAATAAATGAGTATGGGTTGCAGATGGAGTCCATTAATGGCTGGTATTAAATATATTTCTCAACAATTCAAAATATTCTTCTGATGGAGACTGTGTCAATTAATTTCCTTCATTTTATTTCTTCTCATTTCCAACATAGTTCTAGAGCAGCAGATAATCAGTGCATAATAGAAATCTCTTATGAAGAGCTTATGTGCAGGTGTTTTGAGCTTTCAAGAAATGTAAACTTTCCTATTTCAGATTACAGACCTGCTACATAAAGCTTTTTTTTTTTTTTTTCCACCACCTGGCTAAAATGCAGCTCCTTAATTTTAGCAAGCCAGAAGAGTTTCTTTGGTGTTGCATCACTGCTCTGTTCAATTTTTTGAATGAAAATTATAAATCTTAACCATTTACTTACCTTCGCTTTGATTATGAAATTATGCTTTTAAAATAATGTCAGAAATGCAATTGTAAAAAATCACTTACAAATGCTAGACCATGCCTTTTTTCCTTTTTTTTCTTCATAAGACACAAGACTGTGTGTTTGTTCTACTTTGTCTTGTTGTTCCAGACCTGTAGAGTAGAAGTTAATTCCAATTTCAACTGGTTTAGTTAGGACATTTAGCTTGTGCCAAAAGTAGATATCTAAAGTTTATTATGTTGCCATAAAAAAAGCAGAAAACGTGGATTCATTTTATATGCTTCTAATGTTGATCCTCTTGGTCATATTTTCAATCTTTTCTGCAAGATCATGAACAGTAGGTACTTATTTTTTATGATTATAAGTAGTAGTAGTATTTTAAGGTATGTGGTGTAAACTGCATCTTCTGATAATGGAAAAAAAATTGGTTTTGCTAAACAGTAGGAAGGGGAATGAGCAATGATAATATGCCTAGCCTCCATCTAGGTAACAAATGCAGCAGGAAACTGTGTCTGCTCTGAAAGACAGTTCTGAAACAAGATTTATAACCCCCGCGTGACTTTGAGGATTACAGGTTTAAAGAAACCAAAGTGCAGAGGTGCAGAGTTTCCAGATCAATTGCAACACTTATTTGAATATATAAATACAGAGCTTATCCAAGACCCCTTTTTAAACAAAGCTTGCATGGATGATTCAGTGGTGCAGTAAGAACCAAATGGGTGAACTGGTTTTAAGATTGTTCCTGTGACTCTCATTGAAAAGCATAAATTAATTTTTAATTCACACCTGTGGCTTCTGCACAAAAAAAGTATCCCAAGGAAAAGGTGTCAGACTTGATTGTAGAAGATTTGTTATAACTGCATTATGTATCTAAATTATTGTATTGGATGACAATTTCTATTATTTTCACAAGGTCCATTCATTTTAATTATAATTTACCACTCAAGTATACCATTCTCTTCATGTTAATCTTCAAATTATTCTTGCTTTTGCTTTAATAGCTATTTATGAGTCATAGAAAGTACACCTAATTAATACCTCTGCACATTGCTACAATTAAACATTAATCAGATTTGATTTTTAGAGTAATGTGCTACTAGTCTTCTAATCTTCTAAGTTACGACCTGATAAAAATTTTATTACCTTAGTTACAAAGTTCTCAATGGGGAAGGGATTTCCATTTAGTGCATTTAATTCATAGTGACGTCTTCTATACAAATTTTACACTCTTTTTAATTCTCTCTAGATAAATTGATTAGCAAATCAGAAGTAAACTGACACAAAGTAAACTAAAATTTTAGATAAAAGTTTTTTAAAGAATACTCAGTTGTGAGCTTGTCAGAAATATCTAACTGAAGCACTGGATGGTGATTTTTATTAACATGGGATGACAGCATTTAGTCAATCTATTTCCTCCTTCCCCTTCAGTTTAGAAGAGTAAGTCAGTAGATGTAAGCATGAAACAATGCAGAAACTTTCAAAAGCTGCTTTAACAGGGAGTTCCATGCAGTTGATATAGCATTTGAGCATGGTTGGTTTTGTCTTTTTTTTAAATTTAATTTCATTTTTTTACTTTCTCACTGTTGGGGAAAAAAAGCCCAACCAACATTTTTTCCCAATGTGTCAGAACAGACGAATGACTGTCCACTGACACACCATTGTTCATCAGTGGTTGCTGTCAAATCACTCACTGGGTCTGTGTGCTCCTCCACTCTTGATCACGACTACACAAGAGCCTGTTCTCCCCTCTGCCACAACTCCAAGATTCAGCTGCTGGTAAGACAAGGGATATATGACAAGAAGGGGACAGGTGAGAAATTAACTTTATTGCATCCCCAAAACTTATTTCTGACTCTATTAACTTGCTTCCAACAGTGAAAAATCCTCTTTGAATCCTCAGAAGTTCAGAGCAGCAAGATAGAATGAGCTCTGTGTCATAGGTGAGCTCTCCCACATCATCTGCAGCTTAGAGGTATATCTTATGTTTTTTTCCTCAGAGAACTAAACCTCTTCTCTTCATTAAATAGAGAAGCAAAGATAATTTGATCTAGGCAAGGGCACAGAAAAGACAGTAGATAACCTGTTAGAACAGCTTTGCATCGGAACTGGAGAGATTCCAACTTTTACTTTGATTCTTAACAGGTTTAATTAACACTGTTTCTTACTCAAGATTATTGCACTGCCAGAGCTGATTTGTTTAATGCTCTAGCATTTCCACCCCATGCAGTCAGTTTGTTAGAGGAACATCCAATTTTGAATTTGTTTTGTAAGTAATTGTTACAAATCTGGAAACTTTAGACTATTCAACCAGTTATAGCTATCAATCCTCTGGTCAAAGTGTTGGGACCAATATTGATGGGGGAAAATAAAGAGTTATGTACCTGTACTTTTCCCTGAACTGAAAATGTTTCTGGGTATGAACAAACAGCCTGTTCAAAGGATGGGTTATATTTTGTCTGTTGTGCAAAAAGGACAATGGTCCCCTCATGGGGGCTTCTCTGAAGTCAAAAAGAATTGGTAGGGTCTGTTATGAATATGGTGTGAAGGGAAGGTTTGTGACTCTTGCAGTAGTTGTCTGGAGCTGGATCTCTGAGCCATCAGGGTTTTGTGGAGCTTGGAGAGGCTTGAGTGTGCATGAAGTGGTGTATCCTGAGCTGATGCCTGTGAATGCCTTTGCTCCTTCACCCTGGCAGAGGCAAGAGTTCTGAGCTTGTGAGCTGAGCAACATGGTTCTACTCCATCTCTTTTGGGGAACAGTGCTGTGTATGTTCAGCAGTCTGAAATACCTCTGGGCTTCAATGTGCTGTGTTCAGGAATGAGTGGCTCATCCACGGAGAGCTGCCACCACTGCCTAGTCTGATCTTTGGCAAAATGTGAACAACATGTGGTGTTGCTGTGAACATCACATAGGCTGTGAACTGAAAAAACAAGTCAAAGATATGAAATGTCCCCATAGGAAGTGTGATTCTTTTAAATCTAGGGAGGATGCTGAATGTGAGTTATGCCGTTGCCCAGAACAAGATATGTAGTGTAAGAGAGGAAAACAGTCTTATTGCTTTGTTGTTGTAATTGAAAATTATGTCCATTGTCATTTGCTTTCCTTTTTTCCCCTTAAATTGTACATAGTGAGGGCTCATCCGTTTAAGAGGTAGCTACCAATGATTCCCTTCTGCTACATCTCTACAGAAATATTCATGATTGTATGATTATTTATGTCAAGGTTCAGTGTCTCTCTGTTATTTTATTCTTCAGGTACTATGTCATCGTGATTGTATCTCAGCTGTGCTTGCCATCAAACCTCTGCTAAGCTCTTTTCATAAAAGGTTGATTTGGGTATTTTTCCCAAGACTTTAATGACGACTATATATCTGGTACTTTGGTGAGATCACCAAGAGATCCTACTGGATGGTTCAATTATAAGGTTTAAGGATGTTTTTAAGAGGAAGAAAATAGTTTCATCTTTTGAAGACTATTTGGAATAAGATATTATTTAGAAATTAAGAATCATTTTTGAAAAATCAAACCAGTAATTTATCCTATACCTTCAAAGACAGAGCTCTGAATTAACTTCCCTCCAGATCCGTCCCCCAGAACTACTTTTTCTAGTCTTGACATCTGCTGGTTATTTCAAACAGCTGTGGGCACAGGGTAAGGCTTCCAAGAAGTAAAAACTTAAAGTTACACATGGCTCTTGTTAATATTAGCAGATAGGGTACAGACTCATGCACTGTTCAGAGGATCTCTGCTACATTAATGATAGGAAAAAAGAGACTTTTTGGAAGGTATTGAGTTCATGCTGAGTACGTGGAGACTTCAGCACTCTGATCTTGAATTCTTTAACATGTTTTCTTGGAAAAATATTCAGCATCTGATATTTACCCAAAAACAATGCAAGAACTGACACTTAAATTTTTAATGGGTGTTTCTTTCTGGCAGTTCCTAAATTGAAAACACTGGCATGCTTTTCTTTCTCAATATACAGTTTATTGCCCCAATCAGCATTAAAAGCCTAAAGTGATGTTGTTACTTTTTAATTCAGTCAATCTTCTACCAAAAAAAGAGATATATTTAAAACAGCCCTGTAAAACCAAAAACAAACAAGAAAAAAGGACAAGGTGAAATTCTCTTCTGTGTGTGAGCTACCTGGAGGACTCAGGAACACTTTTTGCCACCAGTTCTAAATTTGGCAAATGAACATATTTATTTTTTTTCCTCAGACTTTTGAACTGTTCCATGTCAATTTTTGGCAACATCTTAATGGCCAAGTATTCCAAGCTTGCATTTGGATGATCTTTAGACATACTGTTTGAAAGGCACTTTAAATGAGAATAAAACTTGTAGAACATGAAATCAAAATATTATTACTAGTAGGAAAGAAATTACATGGATATTACTATGGAGGAATTTTTGACCATTACTGCTGTTGCACGGTTTTAGACCAACTGCTCAAGGTTGGACATAAATAGGAAACTGATGTTACTGTTATGTATAATTTTCCTCAATGATCTGCCCTAAACTGAGGTTTGTTCTTGCAATGCAAGTGTTTAGCTTTCCTCTCCTATTTTCAGCACTGATTTCACTTGGGCAGTGTATAAATCAAATAATGTATTTGGGTTTTTTGTTTGATCTAATTTTTTTTGCATTAGTTGTTTTTTGTTTTATCTCATACCCCATATCTGAGCTTGAACTTATGCCTGTGTATGTGTGTTTATTGTAGTACCTTGCACTGTTACATGAACTCAAATAGCTTTCTAGGCTGTTACTGTTGAATGCAAGAAACTAATGCTCAGGAGGACGATTTTGTCCATCAGACATTGATGTAAAGTATGATAGAAAGGTTATTGTTTGGCTTGATTTATAGCTTGTTTTGTAAGATAGACCTGAAGCAGAAATGCTGACGTCTCCAGATAAACTCAGTAATGTAACAGTTTTATTATTCATTTAAATGTCTCTAGGGTAGTAACCTCTTTTTTATTATTTTTATTATTAATTTAAATTAATTTTTGGAATTAAACCTATGTTTCTGTGTTTGTCTCTCAGTTCTGAGCCTTGGGCAAGATGTAAGTCTGGGCAGAAGATGACCAGCACAATGCATCTTGATAACCATGACAGTTTTCTCTTGGCCAGGATAAAATACAGCTACTCTACCTGGATAGTAAATGAAAAAGATGAAACAGTGTGATGTTTGCTTATGCCTCAAGCAGTAAGGCTTGTATTTTTTCCCTTTATTTTCTAGTTTGAGAGGGTGAAACCTTGTCCAAAAATGACCTTTTATTATTGCGGTACTTTGAAAGGCCCATTATGGTTGTTGGAGGCTTTGAATTTTCAAGTAAAGGAGTTTGATTTCAGAAGGAAACAGGTTTCTGTAATCCTCATGTTCATCAGTCAATCGTAGTTTTCTCCAATGGCATTTGAAGCTTGTGTTAGAAAAATTTAGTACAAACCTAGGGTATCAAAGGTACTAAATTCTTGCCTTTTTTTTTCTTTTTTTTTCTTTCTTTTTTTTTTTCTTTCGATGAAAATCAACAGTTCAGTAATGGAGGGAGACCTGTTAATCTCCCACTGGGAGAAAGGTAAGGAAAACTCAGATTCTATCTGTTCTTTTTGGCGTAGCTGAATGGTCAATCAGCAGTGGAACATTCTGGCCAGCTTATGTGTAACTTCAACATTTACTGTCTTTTATTGACATGGAAATACATAAGAAGACAATAGGAGAAACAAGAAAAAATAAATGTTTTGAGGGGCTGTGGGGGTCTTGAGAAGGGACTGTTGACATGGAAGGGAAAGAGAAGCATCAGAGTGGAATCAGTAGAGCTTAGTTATGCTTACGGAGAACAGTTTGAAGATTCTCATGAAACAGAAATGGTAAGCCAAGAGCAACTCTCCTTGTTTCTATCTTTTTAGTGTGACAAAATTTTCATTTTTGGTTACCAAATACTCTTCTGATAAAGTAGCACACTAATAAGAGCAGAAATCTCACAGCACGTTTCACGTTCAAGTACTATTTTATGTTGATTTTCTGAAGCTTAGCAACAATTATGTGTCAGTTCATTACCCAAATGCAGCTGCATAAACCAGTTCTTACACATCAGCTATGCTGCATCTTTTCTAGTCTCCTTTGGGGACCACACCTAGTATGACTTATACCAAACTAGCAGGTAAATTTGAAAATTGGTTTAATTGGTTTACAAATGGACTAAAACAGCTGTCACTGTGATATGTGCTAACCAAAAATAATCAAGCTAAAACAAACGAAAAAGAACCAAGCCAAAAACCTGTTGAAATTTAAAACCAGGCTGCCAAAGTTCATGATATTAAAATTAGTACTAGGAGTTGTCATTCAAAAGAATGGTTAATAAAAGTGTATTTGACCAGGAGGAAAGAATGGCATCAGCCTCAAGTCATTGCAGAAATGATTGAAAGTCTCTGATGCCTTTTGAATTTTCAAACTAACAGGTTGACTTGAGATACAGGAAGCCAAAAAGAAAGTATTTTGAAATAGGTTAAAATAGCTTTTAAAATTCAGTGGATTTTATAGCTTGTCCTAAATTCTTAAGTACCTTGAGTTATATCCACCTGTGATTGTAATAGCTTGAATGAAGGTAATGAAGGTAAAAGTACATACTACTAGTAGTAGTGCTCAGATGCAAAATTTATAGTATTCTTATTTCTTTGGGTCAAGACTGTGTAAGCCATAGGAATATTAATATGTTGAAACGCTATATTGTACAGCAGGGGGGAAAATTAATGAGGCAGATTCAGTATGATTTCAGGCATCTGACAAAACTGGTTTATAGCTGCAGATAGTATATAAGTTATGTATGAACTTCTTCCAGTTAAAAATAATAGTTCACATAGTTATCCAGTGTGGGGGTTCAGGGGAAAATATTATCAAGATATACATTAGTAGAAACTGAAATATTAGCAGAAAAGCTTCTAGAGTGTATACTTTATTGATGCCTATTTTTGTTGCTAAACCAAAATATTTATGGTAATATGTAATGAGCGGATTATCATTCATAAAATATGCAGTCATAAAAATGAGAAATAGTGGGATTATTAGCAGCTTTCAGCAGTAGAGAGGCTGTCTCTTAATGGTTTCCTCTTTCTCTAGTCATTATCACTGCAGCTGTGAATTATAGTATTACATTTTATTGGATTCACTAGAAGAATCTGTCCAGATAGAAAATAATAATTAAAAAAATCCAAAACAAAGCAAGAAATAATAATGAGTACTTCTTTTTAAACTGCTTCTTATAAACTTTTAAAATTATTATTGTAATTCTGACAGGGCCATCCAGAATTTAGTCTGGAATTTTGACTCTAAACACATAACAGCAATGATAATATATTGAAGAGAAATCAATACTTGCATAAACTGATTTTGTAAACATTAATTTTGTAGAACCAAATTTTTACTATCTGTAAGCATAAGTAAACATTACATATGAGCACTTGCTGAAGTCAGCTCGTTCTGTTACTGGACTATTTGCATTAGTAAGTATTTTGAGTTAATTCTTGATGAAATGGGCACCCTTGGTCAAATAGAAGTGCATGAAACATCATTCTCACTGTTATTTTATTTCTGTCTCAATTATTGGCTTTGTAATCTGTTTCTGTTAGAATTTTTAGAAAGCATGACCAATACCAAAGCTGAAATAAGCAAACATAACCCAGCATATAGCAACTGCAAACTAAAACTGCTTTCATGTAGACGAATGATTCATTCCTCGGTAATTCTAATTAAAATCAGTTGTAAAAAGACCAAGGCTGCAATCATGTATTATGAAGAGGTTATAAAGGTACAAGGTGACACTAAACATAGAGACAAGGCATATATTTTCCAGAAAGCCTCTTGAGTGGCTGAGGTCATACTCTTTTTTCCAAAGTTCCCTGTAGAGATTTTCAGGGATGCAAAGGCTATTAAGTTGTCAAATGTTAACTGACTGGAATTAGTCGGTTGTATTTGTTTATTTATTGGTCTTTGAAAATCTTGCTTTTATTATTCTAGGGACTGTTTGATATTAAAGAGACTTATGATTATGACAGCTCCAGTCAGTCTTCCTAAATAACTTCAGAATTTTGAAAGATATAGTTTGAATTATTTGACTTAAAACAATAACCTATACTTGCATATTATGAGTAATAAAGAACTGAAAGTATTAACAAAAATGAGAGAGCACAATGCATGCAAACTAAGAGCAGTGTACAGCTTTTTGTGTCTATGAATAAGTGAATCTAGTACCAGTTCTAGTACCATATTCACTGGTGTATATGATCAACCCTACATGTATGATGTGTGATCAACCCAAGTTAGCTGACTCTTGTGGGCATTTCAGCAGAAGTGCTTTGTGAATAAACATTTGAAGGTCATGTTAAATATTTTGGAAAGTGCTCAGTGAACAGTTTGGAAGGAATGGCAGATATTTCTTAGAAAAATGAAAGAGACTCATGCTCTGTTCTTGTGGAGTACTGTGGTAAGGCTGATGGGAGAGACTGGAGTCCATGGAAGGAAGGAATAAATTCTAGTGAAGGAAGAAGTTTGTAATGATCTGGCTACAGCTGGAGGACTTCTGCAGCTGTCTTACTGGTTAAGTGATTAATTCATACATCTGGTTTCCTCCATCTCTATTCGTGTTACATCTTATATTTAGTGAAAGTGAGATATTTTATTTATAGTTTTGATAACTTAAGTATTCCTGGTGATTTGAAGCTGCATTAAAACACTGGTATACTTCAAACTTTCCTGAATGAGACACTAGGAACTTAAAGCTGATATTTTAAGGTCTGCCACCTGTCTATATCAGGTTATATTTATTTTTGTGCTACGTGCTTTCTTACTTGGCCTAAAATTGAAATAAAAGCATAAATAGCCAACAAAGTGATCTCAAATCAGCAGGTTTGGCATGCAGCTTTCTATAGCCCTTCTTCCTTTGCTAAAATGCAGGTGCTCTTTTCTATGTGATGTTTCTAATGTTTTTTTTGTAAGCTAAGCAGAAGGAAGGGGGCTGAAACAAAAGTTGTTCTAGAATTTTCTCAGTAGGATTTCCGTGCTGACTTGCTGAAGGCAAATTTTATGGGGGGAATTCACAGGTTTTGTCAACATCTGCAGTTTTGTTTTGTCAAACAGAGTGTGCTGTTTCTGGTTGGTGCTAAGGAGGCATCAGATGCTTGTCCTGTTGAATAGCTGGTGGACTCAGCCAGTCACTCAGCATACAGACTCAAGTTTTCCTTCTGTCTTACTAAGAGAGATAATCCAAATTCTCCCGTATTCCTCATGCACATTCTCTCTGTCAAACTACTGGCATTTCGGGCTGCTTTCAGAATTGTTACTCTTTTATCTAATTATTTAATTTTTAAAGTGATCAGGATCTGAAAGTTTCTTCATTGAACATGGATATTTCTTCTCTGTCTTTCTCTGCACCCACTAATTCACGTTCACTAGTTCTTACTTATCTGACAGCTTTAAAACCTGAGCTATTTTTATAATCTAGGAAGTTAAATGTTTTATTGCAGTTCTAAAGTTGTATGGATCAGTGTTTGAAAAGAAGATTTACAGTGGTGGTGTTAAGAGACTTCTAACCATTAACATGCAAGCAGACAATGCTTGGACAATGTTGGCATCTTTGTTCTATCAGTGTTGCTCTTCCAGAGGTGTGGGTTTTGGGGGTGAGAGGCTGTGTGTGTTTGTGTGCCTGTAAGCTAATAAGGGGTTAGGTAGGTGCAGAGCAGCTGTGGTAGCAGCATGTCTCTTTATTTATTGATGAGAAACCTCAGGGGGAAATGGTGTGGAATAGAAAATCAGCTCAGCTGAAGTCAGTGTCAGATTGCAGGAGGTAGTGTGTTTTGTGATATACGCAGTGGTGAGACCCAACAGGATCTGATTCACCTCTGCCTCTGCAAGGTCACTGGCTCTGGCAGATTTAATAGGAGTTCCCCAGTTCCCAGACACATGGCCTTGTCCAAATTTAAGTTGTAGTGGCAGTTTTGATTTAGATGACAGATTTACACTCCTCATCGAGTCAAACCAGTGGGAATTTGGCTGGAGTGGAGCTGTGTTCAGTCTTGCTGCGTAGCCCCCATTTGATGTATTGGCTACATCTAAATTAGCAAGTATTGAAACTCTGGAAAGGCAGGTCTGTGGAGAGGAATGGTTGATGCCATGGACCTGAACCAACACTGCACATATTTCAGCAGATTTTTCTTCAGCCTGGCATTATTCTGCTTCAGGAAACTACTGAAGTGCAGCATAGTTTTGTTCCAAAGATACCCAGTTTATGAATTCCTAGACATCATGCTTTGGTTCCTATCTCGGCCAAAGTGGGAACAAAAAGGAGATTTGCTTCAGTAGAAGAGCCCTGATGTAAGTAGCTGTACTAAGGCCCTCCAGAGGCTCCATGAGTTCTGATGGCTGCTTAGCTGGTCAGGCAGGGCACTTGCCTTTTGGAAATTGTCCTATAGTTTTCTAGGGCAGAAACTAATTTTGACAATGGGTAACCCAAAGAAGAGGGAATCAAGTCCTTTCCTGGTTCCGGCACTTGAGTGGTAGAAGAAATTTTCTTTTTTTAGCACAAATGTATTGACTCCACCAAAGAATTCAGCTCTATTCCTCTGATTAACAATACTTTTACTAAAGCAAGGGTGAGTCTCCAAAATACTTGTATCAGCATAAGGCAAATCTGTTGTATAATTATCTTTTTTCTTTTTTTGACCAGTGGCAACTTACTTTCTGGCATATTTTGTGTTTAAGATTCTTGACAGGTGGTCAAAATGAGGCTATGGTTAACATATGTCTTGCTATATTTTGCAGGTACTGTGGTAATGGGTGTGTGTGTGTGTTTAACTCCTACAAAGATCAAGTGACATTAATGCTTCACAGGTTTCAGCTACTGGAATAAATTCAAAGTCTTATTCAGGCAAAAATTATTCCTAGTCATAGAATACCAGTGTTATGTGAGACAAAGTTGCAGCATTTTCTAGAATTTACAGTTATATTTGTTCACTTTGGGCCATCACAGAGAGAATGCATAACAAGTCTAATAAGCCTTTTTCTGAACATGACATCATTGCTGATAGCAAATGTGAAAGGATGTTCTAAAAATGAAAATTAACTGTAAGAAGGGCTTACTAACAACACGGAGTAAGAAGGGCTGCAATAATTGAAATTTACTAATGAAACTGTAGTTTGTTCATATTATGAGCAGTCAAGAATCATGCATAATTCAGGAATGCAATTGCTAACTGTGGGCTCACAAAAGATCATTTAAATTTGTTCCTCTGGACATGGACAGTTGATCTTTGAAGGGATCCCTGATGAGGTTCTGCTTGGTCCTTTTAGCATCTTGGGAGGAGAGTGTTCCTTTCTCCCTCTTGCATCAGTGAATATTTATGGGATGTAAAATAGGAATAACTTTAATTATGTATGGGAAAGGAAATATATGCAGTCCTGAGCAAGATATTTCATTGTAAAATCTACCTGAAACTCTGACAGGTAGTATGCTTATGCACTAATTTAAAAATTAAGTTTTGTTGTCTACTGTGGATATATGTGCACATATGGGTTTATATTCATCTGTTTCTTCTCTTTTTTTTTTTTTTTAATTTTGTTTTGATTTTATGTTTAAAATTCTCACTAATTTTAATAATCATGTTGCTGTTACTTTTGTTATAATGCCAAGAGATAGGCCTACAGCAGTTTGGAGTCTAAACAGCTAAGGGACAATAAATGTGGGAGAAAGGGAGTATCATCATTCTTATTTTCATGTGGATAATTGGATCTTGCTTGATATTTACACAAGACCTACACAATGAAACCCACAAGTAAAATTACCTGTTTTCATCTTTAAAGTCAAGCCCTGTCCAGTAGACCAAGCTTCTTTGTAAAGAAAATAATTACAGAAGCTATGCCCCACCTGAGCTTATGTTCACAGTTGTTTCACCCGTTCTACCTCTAAATGGTAGAAATTATTTCCTCCATCTGGTTCTTCTTCTGGAATATTTCTCCAAAAATGCTGTTTCTCAACATAGAGAGATAATTCAGTGTATGGAACTTCAGAGACTCTTTATTTTTGCTTTCATGTTACATTATAACAAAAATGTTTGACAGATTTTTTTCATATGAATGAAGTGCTCTGTGCCAATTACTGACAGCTTTTTAGTTACACATAGAAATTAGCAGCTGGCAAGTTAAGTGAATTGTCGGATTAGGGCCAGAGTGTATCAAAACCATTCAATAAAAAAAATGGTAGGAAAAAACCTGTTAAAAATTTACTTGAAAGTATGACATTTGGTCTGAATTTCATAGGAGAGGTACAGTAGCAAAAACTACTTTGAAACGAGTAACTGGCTTATATTAAATCACAAATCTTGCAGATTTGTTTTGAAGAGGAAAAATAATAATCAGGTGGGGATCTTTTTATGCACAAATTCAGTAGAAATCTTTCACATGTTGTTACTCAGTATGTCAGTGTACTGTAGGTGTTGGAGAGTGAGGGCTGTGGAGGCATGTGCAGCAGATGTACAGTATGTGGGGAAAAACTGAATCCACAGTGAGTCAACAAACACAACCTACTTTATCTACAGACAAAATGCCTGCATCCAAGATATTCAGTGGAAAAGAAGCTGTTTTGAACAAATTACTGTCCTTATTTAATGATGTATTTTATAAAAGCTTCAAAATATTAGCATGATGTGTCCTTCTGTGGTCATCCTTCTGCTTCACTGAAATAGGATGAGTTGATTTATTTTTTGAAGGAAATATGTCAGAAAAGTTGTTAAATGTAATGGAGTGAGTGGTTCACGGGCAGACAGTGTACTCATAGGTGGGGTTTTGTTTTCTTCTTCCACAGACCTACAGTGAGACCTCTGGTACATGATGTAGAACATCTTGCTCTTTTTCTTTCACTTTGTACTTCTGTTTTTGCACTAGTCATTACAGAAGTACGCAAGTGTCCTTTAAACATTTACAAAATAAGCTAGAGCACACTCAGTGACTGAGATTTCCTTCCCAGCCCTATCATGGGATACATGGCAGAGGTGGTTGTAGGACCTTCCTTGGGACATGCCCAGTAAAGTGTGTTACCTCTGAAAATCTGTTGCTGTTTTCATATATTGTTGTCACTAAATGGTGATTTTAAAATCCCGTAGAAACTTTGGTATAATTATTTAGAAATCTTATTGATCTGTGATACTGCTCCCAGGAATCAGGGAGACTGAGAGACAAACTCTGGAGGAAGTGGGGCTCTTGGGAAGGACTGAAGCAGGTTATTCAGAACAACTGTGCAGAAAGAAACATAATCCCACAAAAGTCAACATTGTGGTTAAGTGTCCGTCATCCAATTCCATCTGTGGTCTCCTGAGCTGGGACTATACATAGAGAAAGCTTGGGACAACCAGGGCACATAGCTTCTCTTTGGCCTCTCTGGATCTTGGCTGAGATTCTTTTAATAAAGCAGAGACACACCGAGTAATGTCTGTAGACTTTCTTGAGGAATAGGGAGGATTTAGGCAAAAGACACATGTGCTAATTGCAGCACTATAATTGATTTGTTTTTCTGTGGGATACTGAAATCCAAAGTCAAAACACTTCCATAAAAAGATAATAAACAGAGACATTTTATTTTGTTTTTATGGCCTCAGTCTGCCATCAGTAACTGAGTATCCAGATTTTTTTCTATTCCATGTAATTTGCATGATTAGTGAATTGAATCATTGTGTTTCTGGGGAGTGTTTTAGTCTCTGATTTTCTGTATTTTTGGGAACTCTCAGCAGATATGTGGTGAAAGCACAACTTAACTTATATCTGAGGCAGGAAAAACAAATCAGATTACTTCGTTCATATTTTTTGATGAAACACAGCAAAGTACTGGAAGGTAAAGTGATCTGACACTGCTTGCAAACTGGAATATCATTTGACAGTAGTTCAGAGCAGGCAAGAAATCCTGTCCTCATTACTGTGCAGTGCACTCTGAATCTATCTGCAGATTCCTGTGCAATTTGAATGCTTTTAAGATAGTGAACTAAAAATGAAATTATATGCAAATGAAAGCATTTTAATAGTTACACTAAAAATGCCATATTCAGTATTTTCGGTAATGTTTCATATTTTATGAACTTCGACATTTTAGTTGCTAACAAGGGAGTAATTTCAGACTTGCCATGCAAGAAATTTCTCTTTTATAACTAATAGTTGTAATAATGTAGTTATAGTTTAATAAGTAATATGCTATTATGTGCAACTGAAGTGCTGAATGCCATGTTCCTTTTGACATAAAGTTGAAAAGAACTTTTAGGCTCCAAGATATTTTGCCAGGCTAAATTGAAATTGCATGAATGCTTGTGTCAGGCTTGCATTTTTATGCTATTTTTAACACACAAGTATTTCTCTGCAAAATAAAGTACATCAGTAGCTTGGGCAGCTCCTGATTAACACCAAACAACTGAAACTTTCTGTGAACTGAACAACTGGGAAGTTTTTCCTGCTGCTGGAAAGTGTGATTTTTATGGTTTTCTATCTTTAGTGTAGATCCAAAGAGGAGCAAGGACTAGAACCAAGATTTTGCACAGGATGGAGATAATGAATTTATGTTTACATGCCAAGATGTTCGGTTTCTCATGCCTATAAAGATCATGGTGAGAGATTACAAATTACCTAAGGAATTGTTTGTTAAAAAGCACTGTCAAAATATCAGCAGATTAACTTACAAGACATGAAAATGTCAGAGCAAGAAATCTCTCCCTGGAAAAAGGAAGTAAGCAAGATTGCTTCCATAGAGCTATGTTCTTCAGCCTTTTAGTCTTTTGATTACTGAAATAAAAAGGCATTTGATGATAGAACTGAAGAAACATACTATCTCCAAAGAGTCGAAGAACCTGATCCAAAATTAAGTTTAACCCAAGAATTCTCCCTATGTTTCTGTCATTTAGCTATTTCCGTAGTATTTATTTTTGTCTCAAGAAACTATCCTGAGAATTGAACTGTTTCGATTTAGTAGATTTCTCTGGCACAAAGATGTGATGTGTGAGAAGGTCTTCAGGTGGCAGCTTGGTTTTACTCCTATGCATGAGGGTCTGTATAGTAAATGAAGGATCTGTGTGCTTTTGAAAAATCCTAATTCATTCGATGTAATAAAGCTGGAAAACAAAAGGCATGGTTAGGAAACTTAGTTTCCTTTAAACTGTTTCTGCTTCCGAGTATATCTGTCAAGGCTAGTAAATGTTGACGATTAAACGTGAATAACATTGGCATGTTTCCAGATGAAAAGTACAGAATTTGCTAAAAAAAAAAAAAAAAAATCTCTTAGCTTCTCGGCCTTCAGGATTTTGGCAAATAATGTGTGAGAAAAGCAATCACGAATTCCATTAGCTTCTTTTAATTATTGTCCTTGCAGACAATATAGTTTCTGGAAAATATATAAAGGTGCTATGATAAAGTCAAAACTAAACCAGTGCAATGAAATGTTCTTAAAATTGTTCATTCACAAGGAATAAAATGAGCCGTGTCTAACACACCATGTGCTATTGCCTAATGTACTCTGGGAGAACAGCATGTGCACCCATCAGACTCAACTGTAGATAAAGTTTGGGATTCTGCAGTCATAACATCCAGAATACAAGCATGTCAATAGGAAACAACTACAATTCAGGATGACAGGTTCTTCTGGCCCACCATAATGCAGGCACAGTATCATTTTATAATGCATGTCAACTCTGCATCTTATTCTCTGGTTCATTAATACGTTGTACAAGAAAACTGTTGAGAACTGTCAGAACTATAGTAAAAATATATTGCACAAGGAAAAAAGAATTAAAAACATTAAGACAAATAGCACATATGGGAAAAGATATGTGAAGAAGCAGAAAATCTCTTCAGGCTCTATCCATTTAACAAGTGCATAATCACAATATTAAAGACTATGATTTAAGGGTTAGGGTACTAAGTCTTAAAAGATGCTGTAAGGCTCATTTTGCTTCACAAGCAATTATGTTTGCAAAGTTTTACATAATAGTAAGTTTATAACATAAAAAAAAAGTCAAAAGAAAATAAAAATTGGAATATCTTTTGAGATGTATTGTGTAAACCTGTCCCCACACTTGGCCACTCTTCTGACGTGTGAAGCTGTTAGATATGCCCAAGAGAGGACATCTTCCTCCCTCCATTCTGGGAAAACCCAGCAAGTTGTGGTTTTGGTGTTCTTTGTTGTTGTTGTTGTTTGGGGTTTTTTGGGTGTGTGTGGTGTTTTTTTGTTGTTGTTGTGGTTTTTTTTCTGGTGAGGTGTATATAAGCTCTTTCCGAAGGCAAGATGGATAGTTAGTGGAAACAGAGGGTTGTTCTTGGTTCCCTTCTGCAGAAGTTTCAGATGACTGCTTAATGCCTAGGGTCTTCTGATGTATTTTCTTATTACCTGGACAGTTATGGAAATGGAAAAAAAATAAATATAGTCTCTAACAGAGACCAGTGTGATGATTAGAAGTGAGGAAGTGTCATTTGACCATTTAAACTATCTAGTACTTATTCTCTGTTGTAATGCTATCTTCTTGGCAAGACAAGATTATTGGTATATCTATGAAGAAGCAAAAGAAATCACAAGTGTGTGATGGGAGCAAAAATTCCTCCTTTGTCCCATCACACCAATGCCACAACTTGGGCTTTCTCCCTTACAATTGCTTTTAAAGAAGTCGTCAGAACAGGAGAGGCTCTTGCGAGCACGAGCAGATCTTCTGCTTGGGGAAGGAGCTAGTGGAGCACAGCAGATTTCTTATGACTTGCACAGTTCCTTTACTTGGATCTGAGGAGTTGCACATTCATAGATTAGCCTAGAAAAGCATTACAGAAGGACAAGCATCTACCAGGGAGCCAGTATATCTGACTCTTCAGACATTGCAGCCTGGAAGATCACTTATTGACCCTGAACTCTAACTTGTATGTGACCATTGCATTGGCCACTATGGTTGTAGATGTGTTGGTCAACTGGAGAAGTGACAAAGAGCATCCTTAATCCAATAAAATATTTATTGCTTTTCTAGATTGGTCTATCCTGTTCACTTCATTTAGACACACAGTTACGAACAAGTCTTGACAACTGCTGCAACCCCATGCAGGGTAAAGCTTATTGGTTTAGCCATATCTCATCTTATAAGTCCATGTAAATATAATTTTAAAAATAAAATGCTGACACTATTATGGCAGCATCAGTTTGTTACCATATTTTTAGGTTGAAGCATTGGAGCTTGTTTTTCCTGATAATATTTAGATGGTTGTTTTTTTTTTTTACCTTTTTGAAAGTTAGCTTGTAGAACTGCAAAACAGGTAGCCCACTAAATTTTCATCTCTCTGCAATCTAACTTCACTAAAGCTGAAAAGCAATAAATTGCATCAAAGTTTGAAGGAGTACAAGTGTTTAAAATATTTAAGTTGTTGCCTACTAATACGTCCTGGGTAAAGAATGTTCTTAAACAAATCGTGGTAAAAGACTTGTTCTTAATACACTTTGAAAGTAAATAAACAAACAAACAACAACACCAGGAAAATCAAGCACCAGCTGGTCTTCTGGCAAGCAAAAATTCAGTTTTTTCTGATTTCTGTTACAGTTGTCAGTAATGTTGACAGCTGCTAAATGTAAACCCTGGTAGTATAATAAATGTTTGCAATTAACATCTATGTTTCAGTTGCCATATCTTAGTCTGTTGTGTCTTATGAGAAACAGATGCTCTTAAGAAATATTCAATCCTGTAACAATAATTCTAATGATAAAAGTAATAGAAGTTGTGATCACCATTTTAATGTTTTATTCCTGTACATATATCTTTAAGGGATCACTTCTCACAGCTAGAAATTGTAGCTTCTAAATTTTGCGTAATTTAATTTAAAGTGTTTTCTTTAGGAATAAAGTATTTTATAAACAAGGTAAAAGCTTTACTCTCTTTTGTATTTCACTGAGGACTTCTCCTTTATAATTAGAGGATGGGGATAAAATGCTTCCTTGTTCAAAATTTTTGGCAAAGCTCCCACTACCTTCAGCAGTGCCAGAATTTCATGCTTAGTCAAATGATGTGTTTCACACGGAGCTCTATGTTTGGATATCATGGATCTTGATAGACACCTTGGTGGTGGTGTTGGTATTTACCTTCATGGGTTACTAGCTTTCTCTGTGTTTATGTAGATGAAACGGAGCATGTGAAATTGAGAGCAATCCATTCTGCCTTACATCTCATTAGGCACAAATGCTGTTTTCAGCAATATGAGGAGTGTATTTTGTTCGTTATCTTTACTTGAAAAGCGTGCTTTGTCCCACTTAAGAAAAAGGCACATGTGAATATACACTAGGCTGTCCTGCTGCAACTGATTAATAATAGAAGCCCAAATCTTCCCTAAAATCCTTTCTTCATCTCTGACTTGGATTCCTTCCAAGGACTTTGCAGTTACATTTTCATCACTGAAGTGACTAGTGTTATTAGCCCTATTGTCTGCTCTGAGTGTATGCCATCAAATTGTGTAAATGCACACATTGGCTCCATCAAAATCAAATGATGCCTTTTGCCTGATAGCACCAGCCTCTACGAAGGCTGGAATTATGGAGTGGGATCTCACTGCTCCCAGAGCCAGCATTGGGGGGGGGAGCAGACTGAACAGGCTGTACTGCTGTGATTCCAAGCTGCTCCTGGCTCAGATACAGCCATGTAGGATGACTTTCTAAAGTCATTGCTTTGGAAGTTATGTAGCATTGTAAAACATACAAAATTCCTTCTGTCAGTTTATCAGTATATATCAGGTGTGCTGCTGGACTGACGCCAATCATGGCAGCACGTGGCTACTGGAGTCAGCAGTGGTTGCCACATGACTGCAGTCATGCCTTCCTTTCCTGTGGTATTGGAGTTAAGTCCTTTATGCCTCTTCAGAGCTATGCATAGCTCTGAAAATAGTGTTTAGAGCTCAGTCTGTAGACAATATGTGCTTTGTCTGTCTTGTACAGGAAGTTGCTGTTGTTGTTGTCCTTTCATATATTTGCTATGAGGAAAGTATACTGATGATTCATAAATGGTATATGAAGTCTGTGGTAGAAATCTGTGTGGGTCTCTGTGTATAGAGACCATACAGTATTATCTGGTAGGTAGTTACTGTGTGTTGGATTTCCTTTTAAAATGAAGATGTTGACATTTGGGGGCTAATTTGTTTTTCATCCATATAAAAACCTTAAAAGAAAACAGTCAAAAACATGGTTACTTTTGTTTATGGCCTTCCTTCCTTGAGGATATGATAGATTGTTCCTTTTGTCTTCCTTTTTCCACTCTTTCATGGTCTCTGGTAGTTGGATGCAGTTAGGAGCTGTCAACCAGGTGAGCAGCTGGAAGATATGACAGCTGATTCTGTGTGCACCCTCTTCCAGGACTTACCCATTCTGGATATCACACTCGCATCTTATCCAATCTTTGTCACCTTAACATTCTACCAGATCTTATGTGACAGTTTTCTTGCCTACATTGTGCCCTAATCACAGATGTAAATGCCAGAAGAGGTGGGAAGGAAGAGAAAAACATCTTTAGTGCAAGGAAAAGGTGGCCAGGTGTTTTCTGGGTTAAGAACACAGGTCTATACTATCCAGGGAATTCATTCCATATTCACTGACAGCAGTGGGTTTTACTGATTGCACTTTGTGTGGCTATTTTCCCTAGCAAAGAGTGCTATCTAATAGTTTAAAACAGTACCAGAGCAGACCTGCTGGCTTACCAGTGTCCTGTGTATGTGGCTATGCCAAGTGCAGAGCAACAGAATCATAGAATGTTAGGTTTGTGTTGGAAGGGACGTTAAAGAACATCTCGTTGCAACCTCCCCTGCCATGGGCAGGGATACCTCCCACTACAGCGTGTTTCTCAGAGCTCCATCCAACCTGGCCTTGAACACTTCCAGGGATGGGGCATTCACAACTGCTATGGGCAACCCATGCCAGTGCCTCACTACCCTCACAGCAAATAACTTCCTCCTAATATTTGATCTAAACCTACGCTTTCTTAGTTTGAATCCGTTCTCCTTTGTCATGTCACTACAAGCTCTTGTAAAAAGCCTCTCTCCATCTTTCTTGTGGCCTTTCTTCAGGAAAGGTGCAATTAGGTCAGCCCTAAGCCTTCTCTTTTCCAGGTTGGACAATCCCTATTCTCTCAGCCTTTCCTCACAGGAGAGGTGCTCCATCCTTCTTATCGTCTTAATGGACTTGCTCCAACAGGTCAATGCGCTTTCTGTGTGGAGGACCCCAGAGCAGGATGCAGTGCTCCAGATGGGGTCTCACCAGAGTGGAGCAGAGGGGCAGAATCACTTCCCCTGACCTGCTGCCCCAGCTGCTTTGTATGCAGCCCAGAACGTGGTTGCCTGTCTGGGCTGCGAGCGCACATCAGCACCCAAAGTCCTTAGTAGGGCTTCTCTTGATCTCTTCGTCCTCCAGCCTGGATTGATACCCAGGGTTGCCCAACCCAAGGTGCAGCACCTTGTGCTTGGTCTTATGAGATTTCTACGATCCTACATCTCGAGCTTGTCCAGATCCCTCTGGATGGCATCCCATCCTTCAGATATGGCAATTGCACCACTCACTTTGGTGTCAAAATCTGCGGAGGGTGCACTTAATCCCTTCATCTATGTCATTATTGAAGATGTTAAATAACACTGGTCCCAGTACGGACCCCTGATGGACACCACTCATCACTGATGTCCATCAGGACTCTGAGCTGCTAACCACTGCCTTCTGGATGTGACTGTCTCCAACCACTTTTGTATCCATCTAACAGTTCACTCATCAAATCAATCAATTCCCAGATTAGAGAGAAGGATGTTGTGGAGGACTGTGTCAAAGGCTTTAGAAGTCCAGGTAAATGATATCTATAATCCTTCCCTTGTCCACTGCCGTTGTCACTCCATCATAGAATGATCAGGCAGGACTCGCCCTTGGTGAAACTGTGCTGGCTGTCCTGAATCACCTCCTTGTCCTCCATATGCCTTAGCATAGCTTCTAGGAGGATCTGTTTCACAATCTTTCTAGGCACAGAGGTGAGGCAGAGTTCCCAGGGTCCTCCTTTCTACCCTTGTTAAAGATAGGTGCAATGTTTCCCTGTTTCTAGTCACCTGGGACTTCAGCTGACTGCTGTGACTTATCAAATATCATGTACCTTGACTTGGCAGCTATGTCAGCCAATTTTCTCAGGACTCTGAGATGCAACTCATTGAATCCCATAGGCTTATGTGCAGAATAGAGAGTTCAGTCCTCTGTGTAATATTTGGTATAAATATTTCTTCTGCATTGACTACAAGATTGTAGTTATCCTTATAATGGGATAATTAACCTGGCCAAGAATATCTGAGAACTTATGTGATAGCCTTGATGTTCCAGTATTTCTAGGCAGCAGAGGTGTCTCAAGTGCTAGGAGGGAGTTGACTTACACTCTAATGAGGAGTTGTGAACTGGAGAAGTCAACAGTAGATGATGGATAATCCATTTAAGCCCTTGTCGTATAATAATTAGCTGGTCTGCTAGTTACACATACACACTCCATTCTCTGAGATGTTACGGAGTACACTGCTCAGTCCTGCTCTGAAGTGGGCAGGGTTGTACTCCACAACATCCTTGTGCACTGCACTCACAATCCCACAGCTATGTCCCAAGGGACCTGAGTAGTTGCCCACCTCTTCAGAGGGGACTGGGGAACTGGCAATAGCTTGTTTCAATCAGGTGTTAATCACAAGGTCAGGATCTGGCCATGTATTCAGCCATGGGGCAGAAACATGGATAATGCACTGAGCTGACTTCTCACTACTCTAGAGCATGCTTAATTAAAAAAAAAAAATTGTCTATTTTCTTACATTTGGTGCTTGTCAACTTGACTTGTATTCGACTGTAATGGAATCCATTCTAAGATGAAGCTGACAATACATAAAACCCAGATATTTAGGGTTGGTCTAGACAAAATACTCTGAGCCTACTTTGTGATGTCCAGTTTTTCCTATTGGCAGGATCACAAGAACTGAAAATGTCATTAATAAATGTGCTGAGCAGACTGGAAATAGTTGCGTTTTTAGTCTCTTATCAGAATTTTACAGCTTTTCCTTTTTTCGGAAGAACTTAATTATCTGTTTCTTATGTAAACATTTCTTTACAAACCTAAGGCACTATCTCAGTATTTCATTGTTATGGGATGAAATCTAGAGTTACCTTGTGACTGATTCATAAAAGGGAAGTCCGAGTGAGGAGGAGGAAAAAATTATGGTTACTCATATGCTTCTAATTAATTTCCTCAGTATCATCTTTATAATGAAGAGCATGAACAAAATAGGTGCATATCTTGCCCTTGGTTTAAAAAAAAAAAACAAAACTGGCAGAGAGTTTTCAACAGATTCAGGCTACAATGTCAGAGGTTGAAAAGGACTAGTGCAGTGCTTGCTTAACAAATTGTCTTATTTGTTTAGACCAAATAGAAGATTTGGGTGACCTTTTGTGTGGTGCAGAAAGAGCCGGAAAGAGAGGGGAATCTGAAAGGATTATTGTAATGTAAAAAAGTATTTATTTTAATTTATATTTTTTAGGAAAAAAAGGAAAATTGAAATAAGGATAAGTGACAGAAGGTGTCATGATTCACTTTGTGGAGGGAAAAATTGTAAATAGTAGCAAAATACAGGAAGAGGCCTCACTAATTTGATTTTATGGAACCTTTTAGCTTGAAGGAAAGTGAAGTTCATATGTTGCTCTTGACTTTAGTGAATCCTTATCTTTCTTAGGAATGGAATTGTTTTGGATCAACTGTGTTTCAGTTAACAGCTATAACTTTCTAAGGAGCTTATTATTTGGAGTATTTCTTAAAATTCCAATTTATGAGGGCATGCATAAGATGAGACATTTACCTTTAAAAAAATACAATATAGACATAGTAGAGGATCTAAAATTAGAAAGCACAAAAAATTACCTCAGTTGAAGATATTTCTTTTAAAATACTGTAAAAATTGTAATTAGTATTCCATTAAAAAGAATATTTATGGTATCGACAGTATTGCTTTTTATGTAATAAACCTTTTATCTAGGGAGAGGTCTTTCAATTTACATTGCAATAAATCATTAGCCATTTGAGGACTATTGGTATGGTTGCAGGGAAAAAAGAATCCTGCATCTGCTAATAGAGATAGGTAAGATGTCTGTCCTGGCTGAATGTCCTCTCTGTGGCACAAGGAGAACTGCAGTTCATTGTACTTCTGCAGAATGAACAGAACTGAAGTTGGGTTCTTCCACATGTGGGCTGGGCTGGGATAATGGATAAATCACCTAAATAACTGTTCGACACATCTGCAAGTGTTGAAGGAGTTAGTCACCTGCAGAAGTAAGTGTAGTAATAAGTTAGTCTTTCCAGTTAAGAGTGAGTTGCTGGGAACTGATTAATGATCTTTTTCTCTCTGTGCCATCTTGAAAGGGGAAATAACCTCCAGCAATTAGGATGAACAGCTCTTGGTGGACGTTTCTGATAGGGATGCTTTTGTTACAAATCAATAAACCAAAACCCCAGGGAAAAGAAATCAAGAGGCTGATGCTACTGAAGTGTTATTTATCTTCTCCAGGAAATGAATTCTACCTGTTACCTTTCATAGGAACCACAGCACTTGTTTAACACTTGCTAACTGCTTATGTGCTTTCTTGAGTCGGAACTTTAATTTCTATGCATAGTGGGAAGAACAACGATTATAATTTCTATCTTCTTGAATTAATGAGGAGTCATGATGCAGATTTTGTGAACGTGTTAGAAAAATGCTAGGCTTACATGTAGCAGGCAGATTGCTATGAGAGTCAGTGAGCGTGTATTTTGAAGAACTGTTTAGAACAAATAACTCTTACTTGTGCATAATCTTTCTTCATATTCACAGGCAAATGTCAAACTATACAGAAACCTCAGGAAATTTTCAGGGCTGACATCATCTGTTTCAAGTCCTTATAAAGCAATAAGGAAAACAAGCTGATTTTGATATATGAAATTTCTACAGGGGGAGGAAGGGAAATTGTTGTCACCTGAGAGGCTTGATAACTTTATATGTCAGTAAAGAAAGACGCTGAAGGTTAGAAAATTTGATGGGGATTGAACAAGGTACTTGCCAGAATACAGAGTATGGTGCATTCCAGTGATACATTCTGCAACATCTATACTTTTCTTGAACAACACACAGCAATCTGCACAAGCTCTTTAAGAACAGATTATGAAGGGTGTAAGAAGTTATTAATAAAAAATCATGCATTTGGCTTAACATGGGTGTAGACTGTGTGGAATGAATCATTGCTGTGGCTGACCTTTTCATGTCTGTATGAGTTTACTGACCACTCTTCTGCAGCCAAGCACAGCTTGGTGGAGGGGAAAGGTTTGATGGTATGGTTTGGTGCTCTTGGAGAGGTCAGATTTAATGCTGCTTATGGTGATAGATGCTCTTTCTTTAGCAGCGACTTGCTCTCACTTCAGCAAAATAGCACTGATAACTGTGATAGACATTGCCATGGAGTTTAGTGTTGGGCAGGGCCTGGGTGCCCAACAAACTATACCATCTTATGATAAGTGGCAGATGATTCCAGGTGGTGTGGGGGTGGAACTGAGCTGGAGCCTAGACCTGTACCTGCCACCTGTTATGAGAGTACACATCACCAGTACCTGGTAGCAGTTGTTTGGTAACACCAAATTCCTACTGGCATTACAAGAAAAGTGGTGGTGTGCCTGGCTTATGTAAAAGATCATAGTATATCACATGCCTCCCCTTAGATACACTTTGAGGTCTAATAACAGATCAGGGTGACAAACTGCATTTCATGGATTAATCTGAAGTTTACCAGTCCTCAAACTGACATCTCAACTGATTTGGGAAATTGCAATTTGCTATTTCACGTGCCTTACTCTAGGAAAGGGGCCATTGGACATGAAGAGATTCAGCACATAAACATAGGGATCTAATATCATGTGTACTCCATCCTGGACTGTCCTGCCTGGCCTCCAGCTGCAGCTCCAGAAGGCTGCAGATGTCACTGGATTCAGTGTCAAATCTGTCAGACCCAGGCAGATGTCTCAGATGCCCAGACTGTCTCAAAGACATATGTTTCAGCTAGTGAGGAATTCTTTAAGTAATAATATGTACAGCATTTCAAGGCAAAACGGAAATATTAATACACAGCTTATCCTATTTCACTGTAGTGCAATGAAGGGACAAGAAATTTATGCAAGAACTTCAATTTTTCTTTTTTTAGAAACATTTTCTCCTATTGAATTAAATGGATGATCTCATATTAACTCCCATTATGAAAGAAAAGGATTTATTTGCAATTTATTAACGGTAAATAGCTTCTCTCATAATAAGACTTTTTTTCTAGTTTGATTGAAGTATTTGGGCAATGGTGCAACTCTTCTAGATGTGATCAAAACCGGAATGACAATGTGTGAACATTTACCTAAGACGTTGGTGTAATCTCCAAGCCATGGTAGCCAAGTGAAATAATTTCAATGTAAGAAATTAGTCTATTGTAGTTCTGTTGCAAACAGCCTGCTTTGTTGTTAATATCCATATACTTTGTATTGCAGTAGTCCACATTAATTTTCATCATTTTTGCTCTTGTGGGTAGTACTTATGACTAATTTATAGATTATGTAGTGCCATATTGACTTAAATAGACTGTATTTTAATGCTACAATGAGCATTTTCTAGTAAAATAATTTAATTACATTGAAATTTAACACTATTACAGTGGATAATTGACTGCAGATCAAAAACATAATATACAAGAGCTACTTGGAAGGGGCACAGAATCAATTGGCTCAGCATTAAAGTTGTTCACTGCACCTCTTTTTAAAAGATCACAGCCTGAGGAGCCATATTGTGGTCTCTGCTCATCCAGTGATCATATAACTTTTAAAAGCACAGCCTACCTATATCTTAATACTGCCTCTCTTTGTTACATTTTTTGTATGACCACCTCAAAGAAAAAAGACT
>VYXB01008792.1:0-77617 GCA_013397135.1 Pachyramphus minor
CCCTTAGCACACACAGAAAAGAAGAGGTGATTGTTATCACTTTTGTCTAATTTCTACTGTTACCTTAAAGCAGACTGGCTGGTTTGGGGATGGTTTGGGGATACTGTTGACAGTAGAGTTGCAGTTCTGTTTTTCCTGTTTCTTCTGACATCTCCCAGATGATCTAATCTTTCCTGGGCTCTCTGAAAACACTGCTACTGGGAGGAGATCACTGCCAAGGCGTTATGGTTCATGGTTGGCCCAGGCTCTCCTGTCCAATTTCTTGAGTCTCTGTCAGCATCCACGTTTGGCTCATACACAACCTCCCATCTCTGAAGCCTTCTCATCTACCCTCATCAGCAGCCACCATCCCTATATAGAGCGAAGTTTTTCTTACTGGTTGAAGATCAAACTGGAATTAAATATTGAATCATAGAATGGCTTGGTTTGGAATGGACCATAAAGATCATCCAGTTCTAACTCCTCTGCCATGGACAAGGACACCTTCCACTAGACCAGATTGCTCAGGGCCCCGGTTAACTTGGCCTTGAACAATTCCAGGGGATGGGGCATCTACCACCTCTCTGGGCCAACCTGTTCCAGTGCCTCACCGCCCTCACAGTAAAGAATTTCTTCACAGTATCTAATCTAATCCTACTGCCTTTCAGTTTGAAGCAATTCCCACCTTGTCCTATCGCTACATGCCCCAGTAAAAAAGTCCCTCTGCATCTTTCTTGTGGTCTTAGGTACTGGACATTGCAATCCACAGAGCCTCCAGGCTGAACAATCCTATCTTTCAGAGACTGTCTTCACAGGACAGGTGCTCAAGTCCTATGAGTATCTTTGTGGCCCTCCTCTGGACTCGCTCCAGCAGGTCCATGTGGTTCTTATGTTGGGGTTCCCAGGGTTGGATGCAGTACTCCTCGTGGGATCTCGCCAGAAAAGAGTAGAGGCAGAATCACCTCCCTCGACCTGCTGGCCACACTTCTTTTGATGTACCACAGAATACAGTTGGTTTTCTGGGCTGCAAGTGCATATTGTTGGCACATGTTGAGCTTCAGTGTTCCAAGTGGCCAAGAAGGCCAATGGCATCCTGGCTGTTGTCAGTAATAGTGGCCAGCAGGACCAGATCATTCCCCTGTACTCAGCACTGGTGAGGTCGCACCTCGAATGCAATGCTTAGTTTTGGGCCCCTCACTACAAGCAGTACATTGAGGTGCTGAGGTGTGTCCAGAAAAGGGCAACAAAGCCGGTGAAGAGTCTGGTACACAAGAGTTACAAGGAGTGGCTGAGGGAGTTGAGGGTGCTTAGTGTAGAGAAAAGGAGGCTCAGGGGAGACCTTATCAGTCTCTACAACTACCTAAAAGGAGATAGCAGCCAGGTGAGTGTCGGTCTCCACTCCCAAGTATCAAGCAATAGGACAAGAGGAAATGGCCTCAAGTTGTGCCAGCAAGATCTAGGTTGGATATTAGGAGAAATTTCTTCCCCAAAAGCATGGCCAGACACTGGAATAAGTTGCCCAGGGAAGTGGTGGAACCACCATCCCTGAAAGTGTTCAGAAAACGTGTGGGTGTGGCACTTGGGGATATGTTTTAGTGCTGACATGTTGGTATTGGGTTAATGGTCAGACTCAATGACCTTAGAGGTCTTTTCGAAGAGTAACAATTTTCTGATTCTTGTCAGTCAACACCCCCAAGTCCTTTTCCTCAGAGCTGCTTTCAATACATTCTCTGCCCAGCCTGTATTTATGTCCTGACACACATGTGGGACCTTGCACTTGGCCTTGTTGAAGTTCATGAGGTTTCCAGGTCCCTCTAGATGTCATCCCTACCCACTAGCATGCCAACTGCACCACACAGCTTGGTGTTGCCAGCAGACTTGATGAGAGTGCACTCAATCTCACTTCCATTTGTCCCCAATAAAGATTTAAACAGCGCTTGTCCCAGTACTGATCCCTGAGGAATGCCACTTATCATTGGCCTCCACAAATTAGGCATGCAACCAAGACATTCCCAGTTATTACCACTGCAGTTAGCATATGTGTCTCTGGCCTGCTACAGTGCTCTCCACTACAGAAGATGCCCCTCTGGGACTGACTGTTGTTTTCTTGTTAACTTGCACCACACTTCCACACAAACAGTTTTGCCCAAAAGAGGTCTCAAGAGCTCAACCCGGTATGTTTTCTATGGGACAGCTCACCCAGCAAACACTTGCAGTAAGGATCCTGTCTGGAATATTAGTTTTACCTTTCATTTATTGATTTCTCAGTTTGTATCAAAATGCAAAGTGGGATTGTGGGAGAACACATAGCACTTAAAAAAATTTCAATGTTAAAAGGTTGCTACACGTTTCTGGCACAGTGGTCTGAATTAGAAAATTTCAAATATATAAACACCCCCAAAATGCCTCCAAAGGTCAGGTCAATCATATCTGCCGTATGACTGACTTTATTACAACTGGAGGTACTGAACAAGGATTTTTTTTTTTAATACTTTCAGATATTTTACAAGCTTCAGAAGGGAATGCTTGGTATAAATACTTCTTGCAAAATGGCTTTTCTGCAAGATCTTACGAGATCTGCCAAAATGAAAAATCCATCTATCCATGGATTTCCTGTATCTTTTGGCATTTTCATGCAAAATGAAGAATTTTGGGTTTTTTAATTATGATTTTTATTTTGGAAGCTCAGTAGTGCTCTTGTGACTTTAATCCTGGTAGCTAAAGTGTGCAGTCAAACCACTAACCTATATCTACTTGCAAAACAGAGAACTTACAAAGGGCTCGATAAAAGTATTTCTCTTTGCAAAGCCCTGAAGGTGCCAGCAGGTTTGGGTCCAGGTACCAGCTTATGGCTTGACCTTGAGGACACAATAAAAAGGAATCTGCTCTGATTTCCACACTGGAACCCTTCCTGCCCCGAGAGCAGGAGCAGGGGCAGGGGGAGGCTGAGGCTCTCTTGGGTTGAACATCCATCCTCATCGGATTCTATACCATCCCCACCTCTGCTTCCAGAGCCCACACACCGCAAACACCCTTGGCTGGGCTGGTGGCACAGGTTTCCCCCAGTGTGTGAGAGACAATGCCTGAAGTTTCACTTCTCAGCAGGCTGCTCAGTTCAGTGGTAATAACATGTTTGATGCAGGATGTAAATATAGAAATGTATGGATGTGGTAATCCCTCCCTGAAAGCCCAGCCAGTGTTGGTTAGGAAATGGCTAAACACACAAGCTAACCCCCATCATACTTTCTAGCATGTTTTTCATCATCTTTAGCTGTACCTGTGCTGCATGCTGAGGGCAGCCAAGTCTGAGATGCAGAGGTGAGAAAAAAATAAACCAAGGACTTTGTTTGAACATGTTTTTCTGTTAAAGAAACTTTGTCAAATTAGAAATCATACATCAGCATGGAAGCATTTTTAGCTACCATTTCTACAAGCCCTGCCTTAAGTCTCTGGAGTGAAAACCAGATCCCAGGAAACAAAGTAAAGTATAATCCCTCTCCCCATAAGTTTATCTGGGTCAATCTCCGGCATATAGCACACTGGCAGAAACTCAGCACTTTCCTCTCAGGTGTATTTTCTTACACAAGTAAAAGGAAGAGAACAAAAAGCAAAAAAAACCCCCATGATAGTGAAAAAAATGGTTGGGGGGCCGATATAGCAGAAATTAAACAATTTTTCTTCTTTTAAACAGAGATCTGTGTGTCAAGTCCATATCAAAGGACTAATTTAGTACATTTGACCATAATTTTAGACGTTCTCCACAAGAATCACTGTAGATGCCTCTTGGTCATTTTTCCCCTTCCAACAATTACATAATAAGCCAGGAAAGAGGAAGCAAAGGAATTAAGCTGAACCTTGGTAATATGTTCAGATTCTATGCCAGCAAAAAATATAGTCAGTCTAATAGTATAT
The DNA here is from genome assembly GCA_013397135.1 of Pachyramphus minor. Taxonomy (NCBI): domain Eukaryota; kingdom Metazoa; phylum Chordata; class Aves; order Passeriformes; family Tyrannidae; genus Pachyramphus; species Pachyramphus minor. The sequence continues at coordinate 3,892 of VYXB01008792.1, forward strand.
ACCAGGATGAGTATACATAATACAGACCTCTATTCACATACGTTTACTAACAGTACCATAGTAAGCTTCAACTAGAAATGCAAGTGAGGATGTAGTTTTTAAGGTGACGACGCTGCCAGTGATGAGGCTGAAGCTCCTTCTCCTTAGCTGTTCCTTGGTGTACCTGTGCTTCCCCCTAAAAGGATTGCTGGCTGAGGGAATATGTGAGGATCTCATCCTGCTTATGGTAGCCATTCCAGTGGAACTGCACCCAAAACAGCACATAATACAGGGACTGCAGTTTGAACTGGACAACAGACTTCTTTTTCCAGCTCTGTGGCAAAGCAGGGCTGCTCCTGGCACCATGGCATGGCATCACCTCCTTGCTCAGCACCAGATCCTGCCCACTAGCCCCATAAAAAATATGTTGCAGGCACTGGCACATTTGTGTCACTCCTGATGAAAGATGTTCCCCATATGCCAGCAGCTCTCAGGGCAAGCTGATAGCACCCCTGTTGGGGTTTTACCCCAGCCAGCAACCAAGTACCATGTAGCTACACTCCCCCATCAATGGGATCAGGGAGAGAATCAGAAGAGTAAAAGCCGGAAAACTCATGGGTTGAGATAAAGAGTTTAATAGGAAAGATAAAAGCTGTGCATGCAAACAAAGCAAAACAAGGAACTAAGTCACTGTTTCCCATGGGCAGGCAGGTGTTCAACCATCCCTAGGAGAGCAGTGACTTGGGAAGAAAAACAGCNAGATGCAACATGTAACAGTGACTTGGGAAGAAAAACAGCATCACTCCAAATATCCCCCCCTCCTCCTCCTTCTTCCTCACACTTTATATACAGAGTATGATGCCGTATGGTCTGGAATATCCCTTTGGTTGGTTTGGGTCACCTGTTGTAACTGTGTTTCCTCCCAGCCTCCCATGCACCCCCAACTTAGCATGGCAGTATGAAAAGCAGAGAAGGCCTTGGCTCTGCGTAAGCCCTGCTCAGCAATAACAAAAACATCTCAATATTATCATGACTGTGTGATCATGCATCACACATTGTGTGTTCACATTGTGTATTCAGCACAAATCCAGAACAGAGCCTCAAACTAGCTACTGTGAAGAAAATTAATTCTGCCTGAGACCAAACCAGCACAACCCCCCTCACAGCCCTTCAAGCCCCTGAGCACACCACCACCACTTTTGCAGAGGTTCGCACTCTTTCATGGGCTGCAAGCTCTTCCCAGGTGTGTGACAGAGCTGGGGCCCCTGTGCTCCTGTGGCATGCCATTGGTGATTCTCTCCCCATGGCAGCTTACAACCCAGAAAGACAACAGTAACTTGAGTGGCACGAAAAGCAAGTGACCAGCAGGTTGAGGGAGGTGATTCTCTCCCCATCTCCCTACCCTACTCTTATGAGACCTCAACCTGGAGTACTGCATGCAGCTCTGGGGTCCTCACCACAAGAAAGACATAGACCAGTTGGAATGAGTCCAGAGGAGGGCCAGAAAGATACTCCTAGGACTGGAACACCTGTCCTATGAAGACAGCCTGAGAGATGGGGTTGTTCAGCCTGAAGAAGAGAAGGCTCTGGGGATTGCAGCCTTGCAGTACCTAAACGGAGACTACAAGGAAGATAGAGAGGGACTTTTTACAAGGGCATGTAGTGACAGGACAAGATGGAAATGGCTTCAAACTGAAAGGCAGTAGGATTAGATTAGATACTGTGAAGAAATTCTTTACTGTGAGAGTGGTGAGGCACTGGAACAGGTTGCCCCAGAGGTGGTAGATGCCCCATCCCCTGGAAGTGTTCAAGGCCAAGTTTGATAGAGCCTTGAGCAACCTGATCTAGCTGAATATGACAGGGGGTTTGGAGTAGATGATTTTTAAAGTCCCTTTCCAAACCAAAGTATTTTCTGCACCAAACCTCAGTAGTTTGCAGGTCTAGGAGAAGCCAGACACACAGTCTCATGGTCCATATGTTCATCTCATGGCTGCCATCACTGGGCTCTCAGTGGTTTGAAGATAACAGACAGGACAAAAAAAAGAGTTTTCAGGACTTTCCCCTCCTGTTTATACTGCCTGAAACAATGTTCCTCTCATGGAAATGTGACATCCCTAGACTTCAGCAGTCAAAAGACTGACTATGCTGGGGACAAGAGGAGCAAAACAAAGAGGAAATCAGAGCAGTCTTGAAAACAGGAGTCCAGAAGGAAGACGGGGACAGAGCTGGCAACTAAGTGCTCAGGGATCTGCGGTCAATTCACTGTGAATGCCTCTCTGGTTGGTGCTGGCTCTGACAGCACTCAGATGGGCAACGGAGGAACCGTGACTGGCACTTTGGAGTAGGATAATTATAATCTGGGCTCTGCAAGTGTGGGTTAGCTCTCACTGAAATAAACTGCTCGAATCTACAATGAATATCAACATTGTAGGCACAAGGGGCAAGGCAGCAAATTGTAGTAGAATGAAATACCTACATTTAATTATGTAAAATTATATACAATTTGAGAGTTTTTCTGATGCATGCTATTTAAAGTTATGCCTAAGTGCACTTCCTTGTCTGAATAAAGCAGCTGTTGTTGCAAGATGTGGGCTTGCTTTGTAGTTTACAATTTATAGTCTTCACCACATTTTGTCACTTTCTTGTTTCTTGACTGAGATGTTTCTGAACATTTCAAATAGTGGGACAGAGCTCAAGTGCCTCACTATATATAGCCTCTTAAAAACACATGAGCAGTGTTCTGTTGATTTTGTTCCTCCAAGATACTCAAGTGTCTTAAGCATGCTCTTCACCAAAGTGTATATATAACACACACATGTACAGACATCGCTCCACCAGCCCAGAATCCATGCACTTCTACAACAGGTGGATGGGACCAACCCTCTGATTTTCATTGCAAATAATTTTTGATCAAACCAATCAGGGGTAAATAAATAGCCCCAGACCAGTCCAACTCTTGGGCTCCGCAGTTGAGCTCTGCTTTGGGACACTGCCTCAGGAGCTGTGTGCTGCACTCTTGTCATGGTGGGGCTGGCAAATTACAAAGTAAGGAGCCTTCATCTTGAGGCAGAGGGACACCTAATCATTTCCAGTGTGGGCAGAGGAAACAACTGACCGGTGAAGGTGAAAGGGTTGCCACCCATACAGTTCAACGGCCCTGGAAATAAAACAAGGTTTATGTGCAAATAAGAGCCTGAAATAGTCCTGTCTGATGGGCTCAGTCTGCAGGATTGTGCAGAGAGCGAGCTTACAGCCACAGGCCAGTAAGGATGCACAGCATGTCGACACAGAGACTGTAATTTTGTTCAGCCTCAGTAAGCACAACATTTAGCTGGTGGTGGTGACCCAGACTGAACAACTTATTCACATGCAAAGGCACATGGGAACATTTCTGATCTGGTGTTCCTGCCAGTCTGCAGCCTCAGCACCCTCCCTGAGCTGGAGGGTTGTCCTGAGGGGTGGTCAGTCCTGCACAAGCCCTGTTGTCTCATCAACTGGCATGGTCAGGGCCTGGTGGTGAGGCAGCAAGCACTGATGTTCTCCAGGTGTACAGGACACAGGACAATATAGTCGTGGCTTTATTTCTCAGTGTTGTGGTTTAACCCCAGCTGGCAACTAAGTAACATGCAGCCATTCACTCACTCCTCTTCTCCACCTCCCCAGTGGGGAGGAGAATAGGAGAAAAAAATGTAAAGCTTGTAGGTTGAGGTAAGAAGAGTTTAATAATTTCAGCAAAATAAAATTACATTAAAACAATACTAATTTTAATAATTACAATAATAATAATAGTAATAGAAAGGGGAGAGAGAGAGAAAATCCAAGAGAAACAAGTGATGCACAATACAAGTGCTCACCACCCTCTGACCAATGACCAGTCAATCCCCAAGCAGCAACCTCCCCCTCCTGGCCAACTGCCCCCAGATTATACACTGGGCATGACATGGGTATGGTATGGAATATCCCTTTGGCCAGGTCAGTTCACCTGTCCCGGTCTTGCTCCCCACCAGCTTCTCACGTGTCTCTTCATTGGCAGAGCGTGAGAAGCCAAAAAGTGCTTGATTTAGGGTAAGCACTACTAAGCAACAATGGAAACATCATTCTCATACTAAATTCAAAACACAGCAATGTACCAGCTACTAAAAAGAAAATTAACTCTATCCCAGCCAAAAGCAGGACACTCAGACACAGCATCAGGTCTCTGTTGGTACCTGGCAGTGAAGGGGGAGCATTTGCAGCCATAACTCACCTCATTGCAAGGGACTGCAGCGACACTTACATAACAGATTTCTCAGCACAGCATCAGAATTAATGAAAGGATTAAAGAGCTTCATAAATAAGTAATAAAATAATAAATCTCACTTGAATTTAACCATTTCCCCTGGCTGAAAAACAAGCAAATAAAGTCTAAGAACTGGCTTAGAAAATGGCCCCATATCTCATACCTAAGTTGAAGGATCTTAAGGTTTCATCTATGGATATGGACCGATGTTACCAGCATAGTGGAAGAAACAGAATGTAACCTAAGGATTGCCTGTCCTTAAAAATAAAATTAATCAAACTCACTGGGAAAAATACTTTAAATTTCAGTCTCAGAGAGCCAGATTCATTCAAGAGCAGCCTCGCTCATTTCAGTATGTATATGGACACAGAGACTACAAGTAGCAGTTTCCTTTTGCAGCTGTACTCCACTAGGACGATTGTAACCATATTAATATCTTGAACATCAGTGATTCCTGTGTGCCACAAAACAGCTATGCAAGAGCAGAGGTAGACGAGGGTGAGGAGAGCGAGCTGGTGCAGAAACCCAGACAAATTTGCACGGAGCCTCACTTAAACCACAGTACTCTGGTAGCTGAAGGCTCAGTTAGTGATGCTGACAACAAAATGCTTAGCGATTTCACTGCTCGTAACACAAGATGAATCACACATTCTTCGTTCTTTGGTGAAAGCTAATTAGGTAAAGTGTCACCTCCCAAAGGCTCATTCTCTGTATGTGACAACACCCTTATCATTGCCTGAGTAGGTGTTTCAGCCTCTTGATGGCCCCGAGCACTGAACAACTGTAAGTCACCAAAACTGTCTCCACCTGGGGGAGATGGAACAAGAACGGATGACAGGGGATGAGACACAATGGCTGCAGGGACTGCAGGTAGGTAACAGATGCACAGACTGTCATGTCCAGGCTGGCTCCCTCTCCCAAGGGGCCAGGGCTGGGATTGGCAGCACAGCAGGAAGCCTGCAGCAGCTGGGATCACTGGTTGATGACAGGCAGGGTTATGACCCCACAATGAAATCCTAATGCCCACCTCACACCTCTTCTCCCTCTCAGTCTTCATCACCCATCAGCAGCTGCCGCGACTGCTGTGGTACCCACTCCACCACCTCGACCAGCTCAGCTGCCCTGCCTGGGGGCAGCAAAGTCTCCCCACACCCAGGAAAGCTGTGGGTTGGTTGTGGCATGGGGTCAAGCCAGGAAAGGAAAGATCAAGGGAGAAGGCCAAGGCTTCAGACCATCTCCACTCGGCAATGCTGTTCAATGTGCATTTGCCTTTTTTTCAGTCACCTCCAAGTCAAGTGTATAAAAAAACAAATGAGGAACAGCCCAATAACCTATATTTTGGTTTTATTAGAAGCAAGTGTGACAAAAATCACTTCAAAAATTTAAAACCATTGTAATTGAGGGAGTAGCTAGGTTGTTGGCAAAAAGGGAGGGTGAAAACTTTACTGAAGAGATTGGTGGTGGGAGTGACCAAAAAATCATTTGAGAGGAGTAAGTTACTCTAACCTTGTCCTTCCTCCTTTTTGTTCTCCATGTATTCACATTTGAATGCCAGCCTGCTCTCACTTTCCTTCCCTAGCCAAATTCCATTTTATGAATGAAAAACAGGACTACTAGGTTACAACATGAGATGCTGTGAAACCATTAGAGCTGCACTTGAACAAGGCTGCACTTTGTTCCTCTGCTGCCTCACTTCTCCCTCTCTCTCTGCATCTGAAAATCCCTGAGGCCAAGCCAGTAGGCATTTTAACATTGTAGTCACTGCAAACACGATCTTCCTCGGTTTTATGGGATAAATAATTACCCCAAACCACTCTAATATGGGACACACATAGGCCTTTTGCATTTACTTGAGGCACTGTTCTACAGCAGTAGAGGAAAGCCTACAGCACTACATTGCAGCCATGAGTCCTGGTGGAGGCACCTTCCCTGCATCTTCTGCACAAACCATCCCAGAATTTTAAACCTATCTATGTTTTTCCATTCCTGCAAACCCTTGGATTAGAAAATAAAGATTGTGAGACAGCTCAGCTGCACGTGAAAAGCTGCAGTGATGCACTGCAAATGCATGCAGGCTTGAAATCACACAGTGCCTGTCAGGTCCTGGGTCGTTACTGAAGAACAATCGTTCTCTAATATCTCCTCTCTGCAACCACCACTGAGACCCACTGCCTGGATGTGCTGCTCCAGGCATAGCCAGACGCCATCCTTCAGCTCACAGGCATAAGCGATCCCGCTGCCACAGTTCGACCAGAGCCAGGGTTCTGTAAGATCTTCTGCCCTTGCCCCGGCCAAACCACAGGGATCCTGGCATAGCTCCACACACTCCCCAGTGCCCTGTACCAGCCAGACCCTTGTCAAGGGCTGCCTCAAGGACCTCAGCACACCTGAAACTGCAGGGCAGCAGAGGGGGAGCTTTACTCCCTGTGCAGCATATTGCAGAGATCTGAAAAGCCAAGCAAACCACACTTGGGCGCAGGGGCCTGTTGCTGGCCAGCAGGTGTGTGGATGGAGGCAGCAGTGCAGACTACACTCCCTGCCCACACCCCACCAGACACTGGAGCAGCCCTGCACCTCCACCAATGCCTTTGCTCTCCTGTTTCACCCCTGGGAATGACAGAACAAGTCTAGGTCATGCAGGAGCACCCCAAATTCATAGTGGAAGCTAACCAGAGAGGCTTTGCCTGGAGAGGGAACAACTGTGCTGGTTTGTGCTGCTTCATCACCCAGGCTAAATGGGTGGGGGGGGCAGCAAAGGCTGTCACTATATATAATCTCTATATTATCAGCACTGTTTTCAGCATAAATCCAAAACACAGCCCCATACGAACCACTCTGAAGAAAATTAATGCTACCCCAGCCAAAAACAGCACAGGTGGAAAGACTGGAAAGAAACCATCCACCTGAAGCCCAGGTCACTTACCTCAGAACTCCCTGAGATCACTCAGGGCTGGAACTAACAGGCATGGTAGAGCTCACAAACACTGCAAGAAGAGAGCAACCACAGGCACCATAAATTCAGACAATTTTTGTTTTCAGCAAGCACTCAGCTGCAAGGAGAGTGCAAGTAAACAGGAATGATTTAATTATCATATAAAAGTAATTAATTACACACAGGAATCAACAGGGGGGCCTTCTCAAACACTGGTGACACATTACTGTCAGTTGTAGAACAGTTAGCCACAGACCTACATGAGCAAGACCAGACTCTAGTTTCTACTCTTAAAGTAGCATCATTATTTTGGCAGACAAAAACAGGGTTTAAAAACATCACCAAAGACCATACAGCACTTTTAAAGCAAGTAACATAAAACCAAAGCTGGTGCTGCTTCAGTGTTGCACTTGTAATATGAAAATAGGCTAATGATCAAATTAATCAGGGAAGCTTAGTTCTTTCTGCTAGAGGCCTGGGGACAACTAACGTGATGTTAAGTATGGATGAGGCCAATGCTGCTTGTAGCAGCTGTACTGAGGGACAGACCATCTTCTCCCAGCTTCTTGCACCACTTCGTGCATGGCCCCATGCATCCACACAACACTTTATGTGCTTATTCTCTGCTCCCTTTCCCTTCTGCCAAAAGCATTGAGTGGGTAATTCCATCTCAAGTTAAATATCTAATGTCCACATTTGGGCTGTGATCCCATGACAGCCACAGCAGAATTCAATTCCTTTGCCTACACATTTAACAATGATGCCCAAGATGACCTGAGGCATGAAAGACGTACCTGACTGACAGATATGACTAAGGACTGATGGGAGACCTGAACCTTTCCTGACGAGTAGCCAAAGGTCAGGCAGGACACCTTACAGGATCTAATGTGGCACTGTGCATTGACAACCAAGGCAGTCAGTAGAGTCAGTTCAGCCTACAGAATGAGGCAGATTACCCTAAAGGAACTTAGTACCAGCTTGACTGCTCTGTTCAGCCATACACACATATAGCTCAATGCTTCAATTTTAGGTGGCTTAATCCTGAGCTGAATCCCACACACAGCCTGCAGGAAGCAAGAGGACTATAGTTCCTTCACCTCCCATTAACTCACCACTGTTGCTCATGGCTTAGCTGAAATTGAACCAGGTCTTGTTCACATGTTATCTTCAGATATTCATAAGAAACCTTGAGAGTTATGGCAACCAACTCCAGCCAGGGGACATTTATAAGACTGGGGTTTTGCTCTAAATTATTCACCTCAAGGAACTAAAAGCCTAGTTCAGCATCAGCCCATGGCCCAGGAGACAATACTTTCTTTCACACACAACATCGTGTATCCCACCTTATGTACTTACTGGGGATTTGAGCAATTTACTTTGAAAATCAAGGAATGCACCAATCTCAGTGCTGGCATTTTATGCAAGCTCACAGAAAAATAGTCAGACATCAGCTATCCAAGTTCCAGAAAACAAAGGGCTCCATTTAGATGCCTGAATGCCAGCATCTAGTGCCATTTGAGATGCCCTAAGTCACCCAAGATACACATGGGGTTGGCAGATATCACATAGGACCTATGGAAGCAGAAGCTGGAGCCACGGAGACCATGCAGGATACCCCAGGGTGTCTCAAATGGTACTTGATGCCAAAGCATAAGCAACCAAATGAAGTTTTAAAAATCTTTTTTATACTGAAGTCAGCTGTATGTCTCCCATATCTAACAAACACGTATCTTGCAGAGCAGCTAAGCAGCAAAAGAGCTACAAAGGAATCGCATCCTTATTTTGGGTCTGCTGAAATCTGGCAGAGCTTACAGACTGTGTCAGCTTATTTTGTTATGAACATATAATGCTCACTGAACCCCATGAGCTGCTGCGATAACAATCTCTGCCAGCTTGCTGAATGGATTCCTTTCAGTTGCTGCCTCTGAAGTTATGTGGCCAGAACAGGGCTTCTGCAGTATACCAGTGCACCAGCAGTGCTGTTTTTTAGCTATGGGAGCAAGAAAGCTGTCAGAAAAGATTAATGGCTCAGAATTGATTATCAGACTGTCGGAGAAGAAGGTCATTGTGTCAAGACTCCTGGCTACTGCAGGGAGAATGTACTGCTGGCTAATCCTCTTATAAACACGTGCATTGCCACGAGGAGGAATACCTCTAATGATTTAAATCCAATTTGTATTAATCGGTGCACTGTTTATTACAATGCAGTTGTTATGGCACTACAGTCTTAACTGAGCTAGATGACAGCAGAAGAGTATACAAGTCTTTCACCTGCAGTTAATAAATCTGGAGTCCCATGAAGGCTGTGTATGTCTTTCAAAGAATCACAGAATAATTTAGGTAGGAAAAGGCCTCTAAGAGACCAACCATTATCCTAGCACTGCCAAGTCCACCACTCAACCATCTACATGTCTTTTAAGTACCTCCAGTGACAGTGTCTCTGCCAACTTCCCTAGGCAGCCTGTTCATGCTTGACAATGCTTTTGGTGAAGATCTCAGAACCCAGCACTAAACGAGGTACCATAAGTATTTCCAGCAATTAGAGTTACATGAGTATGACTAAACAGGTTAGAAATTTTCTGGACTATCAGTAAGGAGTAGTGACATGAGCTTTCCCCGAGGAGTTACTTAGAGTGAAACAACCAGTTGCCAGGTTAAATCTGAGAATATTCCACCACACATTTTTTGCATAATCTAATTAATCTAATTAAAAGATCTAAGTGGTGAAAAAACAGAAAATATGATTTGTCATTGGATTTTATTATTAAGGAACTTAATGAAAATTTGTATGTACCAGCATACACCTTCCTTTCCAATTTAGAACTATAAGTCATTTTTCCATAACACACAGTTTAATTAGCCTGCATCCTCGAGCACAAGTTATGTGAGTGAATACTGCCATCTAGGCAGGCTTTTGGGAGCAGCACCTATTTCCAGAACCTTATCCGTCTTTGCCAAGGAAAAATATTCTACTATCCAAAACAGAGGAGAAAGGAACATTTCTTTTTCATACTATTAAAACTGACACATCACCAGTCACCAAAAATACAAAACCTGTCCCTCAACCACATTGTCGCAGTCCACGTTAAGAGCAAATATTTTCTACGTTTATTAAGAAATATATTATTCCATATTTCCATACAGGTTAATTGAACTTAAGCTTTGCATTAAATTAGAAATTGTTTTTATCTATGAATACTGCAAATACAAAGTATATTGTATTAAGGCTATTAATTACCAAAGTACATTTTACTGGCAGTAATATAATTGCATCTATTTTTATGCTTTGAAATATAGTAATAGTATGTTTTTAGAAGACAGTTACTGAAATATCTATTGATGTTCTACAAAGACAGAAACAATTTTTAAAACCATTTTTTTTCATACAACCAAAATAGTTTCCATCCAGCAGGAAAAAAATATAAAATATATAATCTATTTTATTTAAAACAATAAACAAGTTCTATACATGGCATTTACAGGAGACTTAGAAGACTTCACTAACAATCTCATTTCGATTGGAGACAGTAACAAGTAGCTTCATTATCAGTTGTGGGATTCTTCAGGGAATGCACAAACTACGAATGTAAAATGTTGCACAAAATGGTACTAGGACCTGAAAAGATTATCACTGAGCACTTTCCATAGATACAAGTCCTTTGAACATGACTTTTTGAATAGAGTCCTGCTGCAGGGCAAGCACTGACACACATTACAAACATGCCACAGGGATTGCTCCTGAGGTTTGGGAGAGCGAGATGAGAGTTGCCAAGGAGCTCTGATAAGCACACCATTGAGATGTCAGCATGTGCACCTTGGTACCCATCGAGATTTCCCTTGGATATCAGTGGATCTGCCCAATTAACAACCTCCCATGTGATCAAAATGGGTCATAGAGGGGCATGGGGTGAAAATCCACAGTGAAGTTGTCCCCCTCAGTTTCCTCCCTAGCGAGTTTCAGCTGTCACCGTCAGGATTGTCCTGAGCAGCTTTGTGTACAAAAAAGGTATTCTTCTTTCTCCCTGAAAATTTCCATGTATAATCATGGAAATGTGATTATCTGGCTACTGGCATACATCTCCCCAACCCTTCGCTCATGCAGCCTGATACTGGTTTGTGCAGAGAGCGAAGCAACCAAAAAACTGGGAACTGCTTTTTGCACAACTGCTTAGTAGCAGACACATCACACATTTAGAGGAAAAATAATTAAACAAAGATATTGCAGAAAGAATGTACCAATTAAGCCTCTCACCTATAGCAATACAGCAAAAAACTCTCTCTTCCCTTCTCAAGAAAAAAGGAGTTTCCCCTTGCAGAAAGGCAAATTAAGTATTACAGACTATTATGCATGAAGCTGCTGAACTGGAAGACAACTAATGCCAGTAGTTAAAACAGGTCTCCATCACACAAGTTGGTCTGGTTGTCTAAGAGTTATTTTGCTGAAAATACAGTCACATTCAAATCACTTCTTTGGGGTTTTCCAAAACAATAGCAAAACTAAGAGACAACATGAGCATAATATGTTTTATTGAATAAAATTCTGCTTCTCATATTTACACAGTGAAGTCTAGAGATGTAACCTAGTGAAGCACGGCTATGTGTAACATTCATATGACATCTGGAATATCTTTAAATACATCTGATACTACTTATTATAGCAATCACCTGCCCTTCATTGATTTCATAATTGAGGAAAATTTGAAGTTTCTGAAGAATAGCCAAGATGAATATTAAGGATAGCTGAGTTAGAAGAAAACAGTCTGCTATGTAAATTCCAAACCCGAAAGATGTGAATAAAGTGTCAATAGTTTTGAAGGCAGCTTCTGTATATCCCTGTTGTTCTTCTCATCTCTGCAGAAAAAGATGACAAAATAAATTATAAATCTTAAGGTTGAAAGTAATATCCACACCTTAAACACACAGTGCCTTCCACAGTAATCTTGCTTATTAAAGTCATAATGTCTTAAGGTCAAGGTGTGTGAACTGTAACTGTAATACTTACTCATTTTTTACTAAATACTATTTAATGCTATTTAATTACTATTAAATACTATTTAATTACTATTTTTAAAGCTGCCAATGTAGACCCACAGAAATTAGAAATGCTGAGACTGATATCTAGTGTCAACACTAATTATTGCCATTTACACAAAAATTTTATGAAGTGTCTTCCATATCACTCTAGAATGTTAAGCAAAGTGTTATGTGTTTTTTCTGGAGCTCTACTAGATATACTATCATTCTACTATTACAATGAAGAGGCGTCTTGTAAAAAAATATATAGTCAATACCTTTCCTGTTTATAGGGGTGTTTTTTTAAGATAATTTCCTTATTGATCTTGCATGAATTCTCAACAACTTTTGAATGCAAGTAATAGACTTGCAATAGCCGTACCAAAAGACTAACTCATAGTTCTAGCAGATTGTTATCTTATATTTGGACTACTCACTAGTTGTAAATAAGATACGATTCACTGGCCATTTGCACGATTTTTGTCATCCAGCAGGAAAAGATTATAAACCAGGAATGTTGTGCCCTACTCAAGCCTCTGCAGATTGTTTATTGTAGTGGGTTACAGACAGCGCATTATTAGGCAGGCATTCTAGCCTGCCACATTTGCAATTTCTGTGCTGAAAAAAAGCTGGTTGTTAGTCTCAGGTTAAAAAGATCTTGCACAGTCTCTCATACTTTACTTACCAAACAGGGAGAGGAATTACAGTTTTCTGGTGCCTTAAGTTAACCTGTATAAAGCCTTGATGAATAGCCAGGAGTACAAGGAAGATACAATTATGAACCAAAGCACTTACCAAGTTTCCCTGTTCCCCAGCACAACCAACTTCAAATACACGCTTGGAAAGAAAAATACATTTAAATCAACCACTTGACATCCCTTAACATCACCTAACCTTTAAGCACCAAGATTAAACGTTCCATAAAATAGTTCTGTAATGAAGTTCAGTGTGATAGCTTTGCATTTTTAGAGACTATATTTGCAACAGGAATGATGTCTCTCCATAAACACACACATCATCATGGAGGTAAACTGTAACCTGCCAAGGAATAGCTTTAAAATTCAGAATTTGACAAGTAAACAACATATGCAAATGTGGTAGCAAAACCTGCTAAACATAACAGAAAAGCACTTAGCTATCTGCCATTTCTACGCTACACTCACCCCTCAACATATTTGTGTATCATAATAGTACATTTCATAAAATTTGTGGCTATTTTCTTTCATTTCTTCTTTTAAGGGTTTTTTCCCTTCCTCAAATGAACAGTCAGACACCACCCCATTTACATAGGAAATATATATCCATCTTAATCTCACTGCTTCTTTTATCTTTATTATTTTCCAACTACAGAGAGTTATCTGGAACACAGCTGTCTACCTGGAAGCTATTTCTCTTATAGCTAACATAGCTACAAAATTTAATAACTAAGAAGCTGCTGAAAGATAGAGGTTCTGCTCTTGCCTGTCTCATCAGTAAGGTATACAGGATGAATTGACAAATGCTGTCTTTGAGCAGGAAATCCATCTGTGCTGTCAATCTCAAGATAAGCAACTATCCATGTGTGAGATGCTGTCAACATAGGGTGAATAAAACCAAATGTACATTAAGTTAATAAGGCTAACTTTAGAAATTATTAACTGCAGCATCCAGCTTGAAACCCTGCATTAACCTCAGACCAGAAATAGTAAGTTAATTCAGGTGTCTGAGGAGAACCTTTCTGGGTTGAGGAACATTTGTGTACACAGATGAATACACTTCAGGAAGAAATTTTGTTTGTTAAGATGCAGATTTCTTCTTTGTAAAGTGAGAAATTCTTACTTGTGTGAGTAAGGGTAGAAAGATTGACAAACCAATACCTTAAAAGTGTATTATGACAGATAAAAACAAGCTTGGAGATGGCATGTCCATGCTTTAATATAAAAACTGTTTCCAGGTCTAAAGACAACTTTCAAACAATAGTGGAACATGAAACATCATAAATAAAACTTGGTGCTATCCAGTAACAAGGGGAGGGAATCATATTGCTGCAGATTTCATTAAATGATATTTCAGCTAGCTTCTCACTCAAAATACAGAGATTTCAGGTCATGTTAGAAAGGACAATCTGACATGTAACATATCTTACAATTACCACTTGTATCTTTTTTCCCTCAGCCTACCTTAAAGCCATAGATGAAGCAATTCTTAGTAAGCTGTCAATTAAGAGAGAAAAGGGGAAGGCAGCCAGCCACATCATCAGGTTGCATCTAACAGAAATGACTTGAAGGCCAAGTAACATCTTAGTGAGCTGTGTCAGTTTTGGTTATGACAAGAGTCCATTTTCTTCACAGTAGCTGTGTTTTGGATTTGTGCTGGAAACAGTGTAGATAACACATGGATGTTTTTGTTATTGGTGAGCAGGGCTTGCACAGCATCAAGGCCTTTTCTGCTCCTCACTTCACACCACCAGCGAGGAAGGGTGGGGAGTGCACAAGGAGTTGGGAAGGGACACAGCTGGGACAGCTAATCCCAACTGACTAAGGGATATTCCATGCCATATGGCAACATGCTCAGCATATAAAGCTGGGGGAAGAAGAAGGGCGGGACATTTGGAATGATGGCATTTGTCTTCCTAAGTCAATGCTATGTGTGATGGGGCCCTGCTTTCCTGGGGATGGCTGAAGACCTGCCCGCTCATGGGAAACAGTGAATAAATTCCTTGTTTTGCTTTGCTTGCATGGGCAGCGTTTGTTTTACTTATTCAACTGTCTTTATCTCAATCCACGAGTTCTTTCTCTCTTACTCTTCCAATTCCCTCCCTTATCCAACTGGGGGGAAATGAGAGAGTGGCCGTGTAGGGCTGAGTTGCCAGCTGGGGTTAAACCACGACACCAGCTTGACCATTTCTGTAACTCAGAAGCCAACCCTACACTCCTCTCCACCACAGGGAACTGCTAGCTCCTCTGTCTCTCCAGCAGTAGGACAAGAAGGGGCACAACTTCTCTAACATGTAGAAGTCTGTGCTCAAATCCACACAAACTGTAACACCATTTCTTAGAAATGGTCTCCCTACACATGAGGTGGTTTGGAACACATAAACCTGATCACTCCATATCAATGGCAAGTAATATCCCTCATAAATGTTACCATGAGTACAAAAAGAAGCAAATGTAAAGCAATCCTTCAGTTTCTCAGAAACAGAAATGTACTGCTTCATAGGTAAACTGTAGAGTTGATAGCAGGATAGAGATCTACTGCAACTGTTGTGTTAAGCACATAAGGCCAACGTGTAGCACACAGAAAAAAAAATGAATACTCCTCTGAAATGTGCCTCACAACAAGGTACTTTAGGGTTCCCTCATAGAAAATACTTAGAGCAGTTCATTCTGTGACACTAATATCTAGTCACACCAACCAAAAGAAGTGGTGCTACAGGCCCCAATATCTGGATGTTTTGTTAGACAAACCAGAAAGCAGAATTTTATGTCTTAACACAGTTTTCCAGACAACTTCTAACAAACCCACTCCTTGATATGCTAAGTCCACATTTTCAGCTGGCCAACAACCTCCTCTGATATTTGTGTGTGGTCTAGCCCACAAGAGAAGTGTAAGTATGAACACAGATGGCTTTTCCATGATCTAGACCAGGTTCAGTGTGGACTTCCAGTGTGGAAACTGCATTCTATGCAAATTCAATGCAATCTCAGAATCTACTTTTTTCTCCTCGTACCTCCCTCACTTTAGCATCCTATGGAGGAACAGAGGGTTAGCTAAATCTCTGAACAACCAAATGTCTTCAGTTAGTTTCCGTTTTCTTACAGGGGTAAGAATATTTGGTCCTTTAGTTTCCTTTGAAAAGGTACAGATCAGAGGCTACCTAGTACAACCCAGTAATTCACCTCAAGAAGCTGATACAACCAACCCAATCTCTTTAGGAAAGCCTCCCTGCCCTTGTGCCAAACAAAAAAGAAATAAGTCTTTAATTAGAGTTTACTTCAGCTCAGATAAAAGGCAAGGACAACTCGCATGAAAAAGAGAATATTGACTACATAATCTACCAAAAAGATCACAGATCAGAGAAGAGCTTTGGTTTTAATTCTAAGGAAATAAGGGGGCATCAGGCACAGCATTGCAAGCCAGTCAAAAAGAGGTGATTGTCCAGCTCTACTCTGTGCTGATGAGGCCTCACCTTAAATATTGTGTGCAGCTTTGGGTGTGATAATATAAAAAAGACATTAAGCTAGTAGAGAGCATCCAAAGGAGGGCAACAAAGATGGTGAAGGGCCTTGAGGGGAAGAGGAATGAGAAGCACCTGAGGTCACTTGGTCTGTTCAGCCTGGAGAAAAGGAGAGTGAGGGGAGACCTTATTGCAGTCTACAACTTCCTCATGAGGGGAAGTGGAGGGGCAGGCACTGTTCTCTTCACTCTCGTGACCAGTGACATGACTCAAGGAGACAGCATGAAGCTGATTCAGGGCAGGTTTAGGTTGGATATCAGGAAAAAGTTTTTCTCCCTGAGGGTGGTTGGGCACTGGAACAGGCTGCCCAGGGAAGTGGTCACAGCACCAAGCCTGACAGAGTCCAAGAAGTGTTCAGACAATGGTTTCAGGCACATGGTGTGATTCATGGGATGTTCTCTGCAGGGCCAGGAGTTGGACTCAATGATAATGATGGGTCCCTTCCAACTCAGCATATTCTACAATTCTATGAAATGCTCTGGTATGTCAGTAACAGGTGATTTTTGAGAAAAGTGGAACTACATTACTTTTTGGAGACACTGCCTCACTGGTACTGTTCTTATTTCTTATACAGGCATTCTACTACCAGCTATTGAGGTAAACAAGCAGAGTGGAATGCAAAAACGTCTCCTGAAAGTAACTATGCATTGAAAGGACATTAACATTATGGTATTGACAACCTTCTATCCCCAGCCCTAAATTTAAGTCACAGTTTAATGTACAGGTAAAATGAACAGAAAAGTGGCACCCCTAAAATAGGGCCCATCTTGGCCCTCCCATCTTTGATGTCAACAGCTTAAAATCCCCTGCCTGCCTGCTACAGATTCTTATTCCAAAGAAATCCAAGCCAGTTGTTTTCTTCTTTCCTTTTAATTTCAGAGGTTCAAGATCTAGCAAGACTGTATCTCAAAAAGTAGGCTAGTCGGTTCAATTAAAGGAAGTAGAGAACATATTGTATTGACACATTTTCTAAACTGTTAAACTTTGGTCATTAAACACCAGAAGTTCTGGTGCACAACACTAAGTCCTGGTTGGCCACCGAACAGTCAAATGCTACTTAGTATTATATAACAAAGAAACAGACAAAGATGTTACAGACTGCAATTAACAGACACGTCATTGAAATATAAATTACGGCACAGTCTTGGTACTCTGCAAACAAATCTTCAAGCATGATCAAATTGCATAAAAGATTATTCAAAAAAATTATTTTTAGAATAAATACTTAGTCTTATAATTGTACTTGCATAGAACTGTAAGATGCTACAGATACTTCATGTATTTTCAATGGTCTGTGTATGTTTGCAATGCAGAGCCAATATTCAGGGAAAATTGGGCATCACTAGTACCTTGCAGGATTCCAGGCCACGCTGAACAGTAAAACACTACAAAATTTAACACTACGTTTCTCTATGAAGTAACTCTCAGCATTCTAATAGAGATGAAAATATATTCTCTCCATTAGTATTCCTTTCACCTTTCACTTCACATTTATTTTCACTTCTCAGGATTCAAGACATTTAATTTGGAGATTGATTAAGCAGGTAATTAATTTTAAACACTGACTTCAATGGCAGTGCTTAAAAATATTCAGATACCTTTAAGACCAAAGGCCCAAAGCCATAAGAGGCAATTCTTATTATAAATAAATAAATAAATAAAAATGTAGCACTATATCCCCAAACCTTGCAGTTATTCTGTCTGTTACCTTATAGGTAAGCTGTCAGTTACAAGATGTTATTTCTCACCTGTACTACTGCTCAGTAGTTAATCATTTTTCGAAGAGCATCATAGCATTTCCATTTGTCTGGGATGTAGAAAGGCTCAAAAATGTGAGGGAAGGGAGTGTCATAGCCACAAACTCTTGAAATAGGAGCTTCTAAATTCAAAAAGCATTCCTCCTGTTAACAGAAATACAGAATAAATGTTAGTGAGGCCATTATTTTCAGGAGTCTTGCTTCACAAATTGAGGTCGAACGAACTTTGCCAGACCGACAGTCCTGGAAACTCCAACCTTCTATTTATATCACTGAATAAGTAGTCAAGACCAGAATAGTGCTTCTTTTTGCCCAAAGGTCCATATTAAAATAACAACTTGTATTAATGTTATTTTCATTTTCTACATGTGTGCTGCATTAAATCATAGGCAGGTTATATTTAGTACATCTGCTATACATCCAGGCACCTGCTGCCAAGAAACAAATATTTTAGGAGCAAAGGAGTAAAAGTCTTTTTCCTGTGTCACTTTTAAACATATACAAAAATTACACGATCTAAGACTGTGTATTATTTGTTGAATACATGAACATCATATTCAGACTTCTTTGAACTCTAAGATCATTAAGACTCTGTCTAAGCATTAAGGAGTTATGGAAATTATGAATTTGAATTCCAGTGGATTTGCATATCACATATTTGAGTCAAATGCATGCTCTACTCAAAACGCCACAACCTGTGTTCTACTTGGAGATCAGATTTGATAATGGCTGCAAGAGTTTCATTATTTGATCTAGTAGGGCATAAAATAATACAGATACACCATACTAATCTGAAAGTACCCTGTAACATTATCAGTCTTAATAACCAAATAAATAGTTTTGGGGTTTCAATCTTCTTACTCTCAAGTACCAGAATGATGGCATGGACCACAATAATGTGCAAGAAGAAATAACTTTGCCAGATCAAACCGATGTTGATGTTAATTATTAACTCCCTTTCTCCTAATATCTTTAGTATATGTATTTTCTGAATATATGTGTTTCTGAAGCAGACAAACCAAGAAACAAAATATGTCTTGTCCTGTCCCCTATTTATGGGCTGCAGCAACTGAGATATCCTGGCCAACTTCCTCTGTACTTGGCTCAATAAAATGGAAGATGAAGTATTATCTACTGGTCCTTTTCCACCAGTCCACAAGGAAAACAGTTAAAAAGCTTTGCTTTTCTACAGAAAAGTGTTAAGTATTTTCTCAGACTGATGAACCATTTTGAATGCACGTTGCCTTGCAGTCCATGGCAGCCTAACTCTACTTACTGTGCTTTCTACACATCACGATATTTGGCAGTATAGGAGGTATTCATAACACACTGAGATTGTAACCTTCCACTACAGCTACCACTTTGGTACACTGTGAAGCAGATATTTCTGAAAGACAGATGCAAATAAAAAAGTCCAAGAAATTGTGTGATTGCATACAGTGTCATTACATTTATTAATGAACTAATTCATCTAGAAAACTTCAGAGCTTGAGTAGGTCTGAGGTAAAAATATATGCAAACACAAATATTTTTGAGCTCCATTTTCAGGTACTCTTTTCTTGAAATGAAAGGTTCACATTCATACAAAATGCTGGGAAATAGAGTGCATCAAATCCTTTACCTGTCCACAAGGTAAATCATGATGTCCTACTCCTACCTGCTGGTAAGGGTATTTTTAACACTAAACACTCGTTGATTCCCATGCTGTTACTAACCAATAAGACAAGGCAATAGCTTTTGGGCCAGCCCAAAACTGACTGCCCAGACCGCTGGTCAAGTTGCATTACCACAAAACATGCAAGTGTGTTCTAAACCCACAGCTTCCCAGTCCTCCATTGCTGTTTTGAAGTACCCGACACATACCACCGCCTAAGAGAGACTTTAGATTTACATTGTAACCAACTCAGTCCATCCCAGATGAAGGTCTGAAAGTTCATTACTTTCAGTGAAAATATTAAGTGCAATACTCCCAGTGTAACACTATCATTTTTTAAAAAATACAACTAATAAAGTTAATAAAGCTTATCAGTTCATTTATCTCTGGAACCAGTTCTAATTTATGGGACAATATATTCAACAATATATTCTAATTTATGGGACAATATATTCAACAATATATATACAGCAGTATATTCAATACATTCTGCTGTACCAGATTTTTTGCATCTGTGCAGCCACATTGTAGAGAAATGTGATGTATATTATTATACAGAACTCTCAGCTCTTTTTAAGACCAATTAGCAGAAATCCATTGTACAAGCTTACTAGAACAGGTCTATCACAGTATTTAAAAGTGACAGAAGGTCAAAATTTTAAAATAAGTGAATTTCATCCATATTACTTGGGCTTATAAGGGCTGGTACTAGGCCAAAGCACTCTTGCACAATAGAGGAATGGAAACTTACAGCCTTCACTACGTCCCTGGATAATTTCAGAGAGACTGTTTAAACAATCTGATATCTTTCAAGCAAAGACCTTAGAAAAAAACTTTAAAATTAAATGGTTTTGGAAGGAAAGTAGTAGGCATGGGATTTCTGATTCAGAGTAAAATGGTTTAAGCTCAGTTTTGAAAATCACTATGAAAAGTCATACTTACTTAGTAGGATATCCATAACTTCCAAAATTCAACTGAAGTAAAAAATACTGTTAGAAAACTAAACGCTTAGAAGGCAACAGATACAGTTATTAGTCTTATAAATTCTAATTTTCTTAATATAAACAAATCAGATAAAACATTATATAGCTATTCTTCTTGCTCTGCTTCCTAAATGCAGAGGCCAAATTCTGGCCTCAGTTATTCAATATGACCTTTGCCAATTACCTTCATTTGCCTGATTTTCACTCAAAGTTTCCTTGAAAATACACTATTATATTCTATAAAGGCATTTTAATTGGCCACACTATTTCCTCTCAACATTTGGAATTTAATACGCACTTACGAATACCTTTCAAAACAACTTAAGTGCACAAATCTCACTAAAAATCTCTTCCTGAAAGTCATAGCCATCAGTCAAATGTATACCACATACCACTTCAAAACAATTTCATGCCTTGATTTTTAGAATAGATGGTAAAGCCAAGGATTGGATGCATGTTGCATGTTCGTATGTGAAATGGATCCTCCAGTACTGGGTACACTCCCTGTATTTCCCCAAATTATAATATTGTAGTATGCTAATATAGAAAGCTCTACCCAAGACTATTTTAGCTTTATCTAAGTACATCTTTTCCTCTTATCAGAGATTCAGGTACTAATTGCTAAATCAGGGTTCCGAGTGTAAAACTCACGACTAAGAACTGCAGACATTTATAGAGATATGCAATTGTACAAAAAGGATAAAGTAAGAAAAACAAATCCACTATAGGGCCTTAGTGGAAGAAAAATTACTCACCCTTCTGCAATGTACAGAAAAATAAAGCAATCCAATACACTGTCTAGATGCTTTTAGGCATCTGGCCAATAAGAAAATAGTTAAAGAGTTTCTTGCTCCAAACCATCCTTCCTTGGAAGGGAATTTCTATCATTCCACAGTCATTCATACTAAACAAATCTTCAAATGCAAGCACTTTGGTAAGTAAGTACTGGTAAATGAGAGTATTAACGCACAGCTAGCAAGTCAGACAAATTCAAACTCATATTTGCCCCCTATTTTAGTCTTACCCTCCGTACTTTCATGGTTTTGGGGTCTATTCCATTTTCCCCCTCTAACTGACATGGATTAAAATGTATATTTATTTTTTTATTTATTTCTACTGCTCTGTACAATACTAAGTAAGTGAAAAAATTCTTTAACTGTAAATTATTTCTGCAGCATTTTTTGTCCCAGAGTCTCCCTCATACTATTCTTATTTTGCAACGCTACAAGTACCCCAAAACATTAACAGCTACAAGAATGTCATATGACTACTATATAAGAACACTGATTTTACAACTCCTTTTTCAGTACAGGAATTTACTTTCTGTAGGATGATAAACAAAAAGTTGACATTAAAGACTAATATGAACAGAAAGAGTTTGATAGAAATTTTAATATTTATTTTGGTATTATAGCTATTATAATAAAAGGAAGACTAGACATAAGGGTAAAGTCCATTACAGAAGGCAAAATATAGGAATGTTTTTCATACAAGACTACTTATTCTTTTGCTGAAAACAACTACAAAGTTTATAGTCAGGAACTCACATGACAAGTTGCAAATGTTTAATTAAATTCTGTTAATGAGAACTCTGAATTTTGCCATTTCATCTATTGATTATAAAATTTTAAAAAACAGGGATATGTTTGAAGAATTTTTCAGAGAGTAAACTCTTATCACATTAGAGTTTCACTTTCTGTTCTGGTATTTTTGTTCTGATTTATTTATGCTGTTGCCATAAACTAAAGCGTGAAGCTCAAATAGTTAAGAAAATTTATTCCAGATCACTTTGTTGATGAATGTTATCTATTACTATAGAAATTATTTATATAGTAGTATCTATTTCTATAGTAATACCTATTACTATAGAAATCTATTACTACTACTACTAAATTATCTATTACTTCCCCATATGGTTTTTTAACTGCAAATTAGCTACTATTGTAAGAATAAGATGAAACCTACTATAGGTTAACAACAAACATGACAATCTGTTTTACAAGAAAATTTATTTTTTATCTCATAACTTAGATAAAGATTTTCAAAAGAAGCTTTCCAAAGAGGTAGTAGATCAAACCCCATTTTATAAAAGGTGGATTTCATGCAATAAAGTTGACACTAAAGATTAAAGGTCTTTTTCTTTGGTTTCTGCTTTAAAAGAATGCCTAATTTGAACAATTTACTTTCAATAACAGAAAAGTGAAGCATCTGCAGTTTTCATATGTTTCTCAATTGTAGTGCAGTACTTTCCTTTACAGCTGCAAGCATCAAATGTTACACATTTCAAACATAATTTGCTTTGACAACATATATATTTCATATTCTTATGAACAGTCACTTCTATGAGCGACATAAGTACTATATGATACACCCACGAGATACTTTTAAGTTCTGCCTGGAGATATAGATAAACAGACAGATAATTTTTTTTTAGAGGAACAATTTTTTCCAACAGCTTAGCCATTTTTATTTTAAAATATTTTTTTGTAGTTACAACAGTGACACAATTTTTTCCTTGGAGAACTCTGCAGTTATATGTTTTAAATATTTAATTTCTATCAAAGAGGGATTTCTTTTCAAATCACTTTAAAACTACTATTATAACAGCACAATTAGTAATGATTCATTTTATTTGTTACCAATTCTTTGAATATACATAATTAATATCTTGTCAAATACAGAAAAATAATTCACGGCTAAAATTATTTATCTTATGATTGCAAAAAGAATTATCTTTTTACTTACAAAATACTTCATTAATTATAAAATAAAGAAGCACTTAGAAGGAAGAAGTCTGGTCTGTAAAATTCATTGGCTTGTTGTCATTAAAAAGCAACTAATGGCAAATATTGTCTTTATAGCAATAAACCACATAAAACAATATTTATAGATGAAGTCAAATTCACGATATAAAAGATAAAGTATTTTGACAGAAAATGAACAAAAATTCTCGTTCATACACAGGTTTCATCTCAGCCAGCTTCAAAAACTAACAGAACAATCTTTAATAACCCAATGCAAGACTGGTATTGCTTCCTAAATTTTCTTTATTAAGTTAACAACACAACCACTCCAACAAACATTCACAGCAAGAGCATTGACTTGAAGCTGTTGGGATTAGAGCCTTGGCTTAGTTGTCTCGGTGTTAGAACTGCACAAAGAAATTATGTTCCCTGGGTTTTTACAACAGAAAACAAACTCACGGAACAAACAAAAACACCATTCTATTTGTGTCAAATAGCTTATCTTTATCACAAGAGGAGGTAAACGAATACAAAGTAATTTCCATTTCTTCCCAATCTATCCCTATGTTTTATGCAAAAAGGCCAAGATTTTCCATGAAAACTTTACATAACTTAAATCCACTCTGATGGGATCTAGGGCTAGAATTTAAATATATTCAATTCAGAATCACATACTGACAGAAATTCAGTTCTTCGCAGTAAATGTATCATTTGCATTGTTTAGGGTATGAGGTGCAGCAGCCAGCACGATTCTTCTCCACAAAATAAATAACACAAGACGAATACACTCAAAGAGGATGTAAGAGGATTTCCAGATTATAGAATATGCTACTGCTTTAAGTGAACCATAGTAATGCTCTTTCGCAAGTCAGGCTTTTGATTTTTAATTTCAATCCACTAAATGGTCACTTCCCTTCTTTTCACCCCAAGTACTTGAAATACTATTTTTTTCCTAGGCAATTACTGCTGCACCATAGCTGAAACAGTCTAAAGTCTTTCCTAAAAGTTATATGTAATATACATTATATACCCATGATATGACAAAATTATTCAAATAGAATTTATTTCCTCTGTATAGCAGCAAACTGCCTTACAGCACATTCACCACAAATTATGTTACTCTATATGATATTCCAAGTTTCCCGTACACTTTCTTAAGTAACAATTATGAATAGTTGCACCGGGACCCACATATTTTCTAAAAGCATGCCCAAAGCCCCACAGTTAGGATGATTTCCCAGGCCCATGAGTATCTGAAGATTCTTGTTTTATTTAGTTACTTGGCATTACTAAGCCATCTGTCTAGTAAATGATCCTGCAAACCGCTACACATATGTTAACATGGTTGAATAATCCAAGAGAAATCAATGGAGATGAAGTTCCTGCATAAAATCATTCTTACGCGAAAACGCTTGCAGATCACAGGTCATTTTTCTGCACAAATGAGCAATATAACAAACATTTGTTAAGATTTTCATTGAAGATTATCCTTCTAATTACATCCTACACCTTTTAATAACAAAGCTAGAAATATCCAACCAATATAATGAGACTTTATACTTTTAGATCATCATTTATCACCTACCATTCTAATTACTTATTTAAGTATTTTGCAAAAACATTTTCTGGTTAAGCTCAGCATGCCAGAAGTGACTGGAAGGATTTACTGCCAAGAGTTTTAATAGTCAGTGAGCGGTATTTTTACTTTTACAGCTGTTGAAGCAGCTGAGAGAGTCTTGCAAAGACAGCCTTGTCAGTCTACATATCTGGCTCAGTAAAATCCTACTAGAAGTACTTCACTCAACACACGCTAATGAAATTCAAAGGAAATGCAATTTCAGCTGCTGTTACTTAACAATTTAAGCCAGCGTATTTCCCTTTTCATATCAAAGCATTTTCATTTTTGGGCAGCACAGTGAGAACTATGCTGTTATTCTGTCACCAACCCTTCACCAGGGCAAACCCACAGCTTGGCCACGTAGGCAGGGACAGACAAACACAAGGAACTATCCTGCCCTCCCATGGAAAGGTCAGGGCTTACCTAGTATTTTTTCAAAGTATTTTTTAACATTACTGTCTTTGTAAAACAGGCTCAGAGCAGGAAGGAATTATTAGATTACTCGAAACAAGGATATAAAAAAGAATTTTATAGTGTATTCTTTAAACCAAGCTGTCATTTTACTTACATATTTATTTTATAGGAAGCTGCTTGATGATTTAAACCCACAGGTAGAAGAATACTAGTGCAAAGCTTAAACTCATATAATAAATATTCTCTCATATAAAGGCTAAAGTAACAGTTACAAAAGCTGAGAATAGAGACAATGTTTATTCTACAGAAAAAGTGTAAAAAATTGAATGGAGAGAAATGTAATGAGGTTTTACAAGAAGTATAAAGGTTTATGCAAAAATACTTAGAAGCACTAAAAGAATCACACTGGAGACTGAGCTTTTGGGTACAGGCTGACTTAAAAAGCATGAAATAAGTATTTTACCAACTCTTTTACAATAATTACCTTTTCTTCTTTCCTAGAGAGATTAATTTTTTAATATGTTTGATCAGTTTTTTACTACATTTCCTAAATTATTATTCTAACAAGCTACATTGCTACTCCACTCTAAAGTTGTCAACAACACAAACAAAAACAAGACTTCTAAGAAAACAAGAAATTAATAATTCATTAATTTTTGCATTTAGCTATACATAATCACTGCAACAAGATATGTGCTGCAAATGAAACACTCCCATTTTAAAATGTTTAATTAAGCCATAACCAGCTAGCATGACATCTCTTAATTTAAGAACTGGTCTAAAAACAAAAATGAGGAGTAACATATTTCAGAGTCCATGACGTTTTTAGTTTACCTTTATGCCAGAACAAACAATTCAAAATTATTGACCTGATTTTGAAGTGTCAATGAAATGTATGTCTAAAAACAAATGCAAGGGACCTGTAAAATATCCAGCAACATTACAAACAGAAATAGCGATAACAGAATTAATTGTTTTTACAGAATAGAGAAATAAAACTATAGAAGTTAACTAGGAGTCTCACTGAAGTTTTAACTGGATTAAGCCCAAGTATTTTACTTGGTCTATGTTTTAGAACTGACTGTTTAAATAAATTTCATACATGAAATGATTATGTGAACTTTACTTTTATACTATATCACTTATACACTTTTAATTTTCATTCCACTAATGAACTTATTGTATTAAAGTCAAAACTATAAATCTTTTACATAACCTAATATATGTCTTCCACCAATTTTACCAATTGTATAGCAAAATTTCTTAATGAAGAAACAAAATACCTACACAATTGCCTTAGTTACTGTGAAGCACCTTGCATAATTTTCTTCCTTTCAGTAACAGAGTTAGCACTCAACATACACTTGTCATGAATGAAATGTAAAAATAAGCTATTGGTAATATTGCAAAAAGGAAATTGCAATACAGTTCAAGCTGAGATTTTCTTTTCCCCCTACATGACTCCTAAACAGTAAAAATAAAAATGTTCCCCTCAAGTAAATACTTTAAGAAATTCTTTCTCAGTTTATTCACTTTTATTCACTTTTTTTATTTCACTATTTGCAGACCTCAATCTATCAGGACTCTACAGGAGTAGATATTACTAACAAATGGCATTCAATATCATAAATATAAAAGAGAATTACAGTACAAATGGAAATTAATTTATTATTTACAAGATCTGATTCTATTAAGATAGTGAACAGCAATTTTACCTGAAAAAAAAAATCCACAATTATTATAGTAAAGCAGGATTGTTTGAGAATAAAAAGTCCCTATGTCAGATGATTTTTTTCCAATATTTAACATACTTTTTAAAGCACATTGGGCTTCTTTTTTTGTCCTGTATCAGTATTATAATTGTACAGCAGCATAAACTGTCACAATCACAGAGACTGTGATATATGGCATACAAGAGGAAGCATAAAGGAATAAACCAAAAAGCAGAATTCTTGGAAAATCAGTTTTTATTTAGGTCCATTTCAGCGGCTGGTGGCCAAACTCACCTTTGCTCAAATCAGAATTCCTGTCAATAAAGTCATTACTGATGGCAGAAACCAGGGATTAGGTGCACTGACACTGATGTGCTCTTCCAGCTGGGCAACCACAAAACCAAAACACATTTCTAAACAACAGTTATCCAGTCATGGAAATTCCTGTGCCCACCACCCCACGTGTCTGATTTCCCCTTTAATAAATTAGACACCAGGCCACATCCAGCTAAAGGTTGGGGGTTTTTTCCACAGACTTCTAAGAAAGCATAAGGATACAAGATTAGCAATGTCTCAGAACAGAAATATTGTCAGTGCCATCACAGAAGATCAGTTTCTATCACAAGTTGCTTATATTTGACGTTACTGTACTGTGGTGATAATTCAGTTACTGGCATTTTTAGCCACACTCCTTCTGTATGACGGGACACCTTGAAACACATTTTCTAATTTCAAGCCATTAATTTCAAATTCATTCATTCATAATTCTTCCACTTAATTACCTTAATAATTACTTCTGCTGGTTACTTTTGCTCATTTCCCCAGGAAATTTATAAACAGGACTTATTCCTATAGTCTTCATTTTGATAGTGGGAAGAAGGCCGGCACTGTTAAGCTGTTATCATACAGCAGGCTCTCCACAGCTTCTGATGACCCTAGCAGCTCCTCACTCACATCATTTGGTTTCAATGGTCTTTTTAAAATCTAGTTGACCACACTTAGATACAATGTTCCACATGAGATCATACCGCTGTCTTCTACAACAAAAAAAGTCCTTACTGTTTCTACAGTAAAGGCCTCTCCAAACACATTTGTCTTTTTATCCAACTGTAGGATATGCAACTGAGCCGAAGGTAACTGATACACCAGGTCTTCCTCCTTTGCCCAAATAATCGTTTACAAGCTTATACTAAAAAAAGTTATTAGTTCCT
Organism: Pachyramphus minor; assembly: GCA_013397135.1. Taxonomy (NCBI): domain Eukaryota; kingdom Metazoa; phylum Chordata; class Aves; order Passeriformes; family Tyrannidae; genus Pachyramphus; species Pachyramphus minor. The sequence continues at coordinate 32,404 of VYXB01008792.1, forward strand.
AGCCCTGTAGCAGTTTAGTCTGAACTCTGTTTCGGAGACCCTCAACATCATCCAGGTTCATTATGGGATTCTAATTTTTACTATATCAACAACAACGACTTTATAACTTAAAAGATCTGGAGTTTGCAACTAAGAAACTCCCAAGGGTGTTAAGATCTAGCCAAGTCTTAAGAAATGCTATTCTAACAACTTCATAACATTTTTGAGAGCCCAACACACTGCAATCTCCACATCATATACCTTGCAGTTCTTTTACTGACAAGATGTTGTAATGTCAGGATCTAATATGTCAGGTTAATCTGGTACAACCTACACTTGCTGTATAAAGCCCAGCGAATTCAGTGGCAAACTAAGATTCAAAAAACTACAGCCCTGCAGACATGGTTATGAGAGCACAAAAGCTGAAGAAAATCAGACCTTCATGCTTTTAGGAAACAATTCAGAGTTATGAAGACAGAAAACCAGTGTTGAGACAAATCCAGCTGGTATAGAAGTTATTGTGGAGCTTTTCTCACTGTATTGGGTGAGCTTTTTCACTTGCCAGCTGGTAGAAATACAGTCAACCAATTCTGCTAACAACTATAAGAATAAATCCTGCAGACACTGCAGACATGGGTTTAAACAGATAAAGATCCAGTTTAAGTGTTTGACATTGTACTTTTTCTTGAACAAGACAAGAAACATGCTCTCAAATGTCTTCTTTTGTGGTTGATTAAAAAAAAAAGCCAACAAATAAAGTTCACGTCACATTATTATCACGGTTTGTATCTGCTATGAAATCAGAGATACTCCAGAAATTATGGGGTTTGTTGGCTGCATAGTCTCCTGTCCATCATAAAATCAGTATTATTTTGAATGCTCAATAAAAACAGAGGTTTAAGCAGCTGTCTCTGAACAGTGTATAATTTTTTAAGGTATTTCTACTTATTTTAGTGGTCACCACAAATTATAGAGAGAAAGCAAAGCCCAGCTTTTAGTGGTTAATAAACAACTGCAGCCCTGTGACCAAACAAAGCAATGGCTGAGGTTTGCTGTGGCACAATGACCAGGGCATGATGAAATTCAAGTTTCTGATTTCCAGTTTTCTTAATGAGTACAATGGTTTCCTTCAACCAAATATCTTGTGTAGGTTTTCTTAATTACTTGATATAACTTTTCTAAATGATCACTACTTGCATCTGAAAACAGCTGTTTTCAAGACTTCTTTCTTTCTGATTTTCTCCCCAGCTAAAGAATTAATTAGGGGGAAAACAGTCAGTTCTATATAATTCATTGGCTTGTTACCATTAAAAAAGCAATTAATGGTATTTATATTCTTGTAAGGAAGACAGTTATTTTAGGAGACAACCAACAGCATCTTTAATTCTGAGGCACTGATAAAAAGTTTCAAATCTCTCCACAGGGAGATTTACCCTAAAAGGAAATGTGCCACCCTTTGAAGGTGTTTACTCTTACCGACTATGAAGGAGGCCTGGAGTGAATAGATTAGAGATGCAAATTTAGGTTAATCCCATCTGAGTAATTAAGAAGAAAAATTCGAATCCATGCCACCTCATTGCAGTAGCTGTCTTTACATAGGTAGTTACAGGTATGAGAAAAATGTTCACAGTTAAATGGAATCATTGTGGAAAATATTAATTTTGTGGACTAATATAAAATCTGCAGTACCTAGTGAGTGTCCATAACAGTGAAAGAGACAACAATACTTTAAAAAATCCACCCATATTTCCCTTTCTTTCCAGTTCTTATTCCACTGCCAAAGATGGTAAATTTTTTATGGATATAAAACATAAGACAACATAGGCTGTCCGTACACAGATGGTGAAAAGTCTTCAGATCTTCCAAGTTTCTTGGCTATCTGCTGGAATTCAAAGTTGGCGTAATATCAAAAAAAAAGCCATTCATTAAGTAATTCAATAACTTCTGAAGTTGCTCCTATAATTTATTTTATAGTAAAAATACAGAAATATCATTAAAAGTATAAAATATAATTTATTTTGAGTTAATCCATTTGCTTCTTAAAACTTCTAAACCCGTCTGAAATGTTACATGTAGTATTTACAACCAGATGTTTCCTTCCAGTAGCTCAAAATTCCATATGAATATGGTATTTTATCTTTTTTGTTAAAGAATGAAAGTGTTGCATGTAATTAGCCTCCTGCCTGATTGAAACAACAGATTTGCAGGGACTGAATACTAGCAGCCCCCAAACAATGGAATTGGATAGTTATTCCTCCTCCAGGTCCTCAGCAATTTTTGTCTTCTTCTTTCCCTGCCATAAATGTCTTGGAACTAGCCATGACTTGCAGACATACTCAAATATAAGAGTCTGCACATCTTTTACAGTTCATCTTAAAGAAAAATATTGAAATTATGTTAGGCCAAGGGACAGATACATCATATTTTTACTTGAGGATTTCATAAATTAAATGCAATGCTTGTTTCTCTGGAATAACACCAGTCAATGCTAGCCACCCAAGGGGCCTTCCAGGACTTAATTACTGAAACTTGGGCCTGCAGATAGCTTTTTTTCTTTGACAATACTGAATAGCATAAGTTTGACTGTATTCAGAGCAGCAGCCAATCTTAAAATACAATTCATCCATCTCAGCTGTCCAACAAAAGCATGGAACTTTCACATTATAATGCCGGATTTAAGGAGTGGGGTTTTCTGCCCTTTTTTTTCCCCCCTTAAGTTTTTGTAGGAACACCACGTGAGTTGTCTTTGGACTCACAAACTGTTTCTTGTATGCTTTTCGGATTTCACTGTTACCAGTATTTCTGCCTCCCTGATGGAACATCTTAGGTCTGAGGTTTCATGATTCAGAGCAATTATATTATAAAAATTGAATGTTAAAATAATTCATTTACACATATGTTTATATTGCTGCAAAGATTTTGTACACTGAGATCAGATTATGCAGCACATGGAACTCCACCTGTGTTTCAGCTTCAGTTAATAGAGTATTCACATCCAGTAAATTGTTTTAAAATAAGATGACTGCACTTAATTTTAAAGTTTGTGTATTTTTATAATTATATTAAACTCTAAAGTATTTTTGCACTGAATTAATCACATTATTTGGCAAAGATACCAATATAGTCCCATGAAATTTCCATTGTACTACTCAAAACTGCTTTTGACTGACTATGAAACCTATGAACAGCTGTATAAAGGAAAATTTTTCCTTTAGTCATTAAAAAAGTTAAAATATAAAAAAATTTAAACATACAGAGTTCCATATACAATACCATAATTATTATCATAACTTTTAGATGTGGAAAACTTATTTTTAAGGTTACAGTGTTCTGCTCTGTGGATTTTTTAAATCAAAAATTATGGTATTCTTTTTAAAGAGCTAATACTAATATGTTCAACATTTTTCTGATCTTTAGAATGAAATTTAATAATTTGTTAAAAAGTTATAAATAATAAACAGATCAATTTAGTATAGAAAGGATATATTTAAAATTGCAGTCCTGTATTTAAGTTCTGTATTTACGTTCGATAATTTACTGTAAAATCTCACGCTATGAAATAGGCATGAGAATGGCTTTCAGATTTTAAAGCTGTAGTGTTACTACAAACCAGAGAACATGGAAAAAATTAAATCGAACTGCAATCATCTTATGCTGTGCTTATAGAAAATTAGGTTTAAAAATACTTATATGAAATGGTGATAGTTGTCAAATATGCTTGGTGTATACATAAAGAGAATCAGAGGCAATCTATTATTTTAAGTATCAAACCATTAAAAGAAATATACTATATTAATGATGTGATAACAAACCCATACGTTTTCTCTATAATATATTTCATAATTGTTATTAATATTCATCTAGAAAAACACTGAATTCTTTCATTCTTACTTTCACTAATTACCATTCTGAATTCTTTCTACAATGTAAACAAAAGGACTGGTTCAGAATTGTCAAAAAAAAAGTTAATGTTGCATAGAGATTAAAAACTCCAGCCCTGTGAGTTGTGAAAATGCTTTCCATGTTTACTTAAAACTCTCAGACCTAAGTCAGAGATTACAGCAACAAACAACACAAAGGGTTAAGTCTGAATTTTTTTTGAGAAAGAAACAGTACAAAACATATTAACGCACTAACCTCTCTTACTTACATTACTGATCAAACATGCTACAGCACACTAAATTGCAAGAAAAAGCAAGAAACATTTCATTTGTAAAACAACTGCCTGGTTTAGTTTTTTGCCCTCGGGTAGTTCAGCTCCACAGGTATTTTGGCCATCAAAGAAGACAGACATACACACCATCAAACATGTCACATTTCTGTGACAATTGGTCAGAAACTGTAAAAGCTGAGACAACAGATTTTGCTTTATATTTATTGTAATTCAATTCATTCTAATACAGCGACCAGTCTGCTTCACCCACTGGTCTGGAAGTGAGCCTCTGAGAAAAGCCATCCGTTCCACTCATCAAAAGTTTGCTTCAACGAAATCAATTTTGAGGGCCCTCTTCCAAAATTATTTCTGAATTCAAGCCAAACACTGTCTTCAAATTCCCTAGGCAACTTCCAGACCCCAAACTTCCACCTCACTCAGGACACATTTCAAGAAGTGCACCACTACAGTCACTGGAAAAGCTCCTGAGGGTGGATACCCCACAGGGGGCATCTCCCACATTTTTTTGAGGGGACAGAGCCCTCCCCTCTACTGAGCAGGCAGTGATCACCCTCCAACCTTGGGTAGAACAATTCAGTCCCTCAAGTCACAAGGCAAGCACTGAACCCCCAGTCTGGCAGCTTTAAGCCATCTAAAAGCAGGTTTTGTTACTCAGAAACCACTGAATAAATTTGTGTTACTGTACTACCCAGAGGGGAATGGCAGCAACCGCAGCTGAGTATTACCTGAAAGAATTTCAAAATGCACTTTGGACAGTAAAATATTTAATTTTAAACTGTTTTGTCAACAAAATGTCTGAAATCTGTCCAACAAAGTGGGCAGCTTCTAACCTCAACTGGCTATTTTAAAGCCAGCATCTGGTTTAAGCCAGTTGCCTGAAGCCTCCTCACAGTTTGAGGGAGAAGACAGGCCCCCCCCAGGGGCATGGCACACCCTGGGCACTCTGCATGACTGAGACTTCTGCTTTGCAACTGCAGAGGAAGCTTATGGCACCAAAGCTTCCCAGTCCTTCAGTTACCCTGCTCCAAGCAATTGTACAGTCAAGCAACAATTGAATCAAAATTTAAGTACCCTTTATATAAAAAGTTATCAACACTAAATTTAAGTTACTCGAGTCATAAAGAACATAGAAAAATGTATAGAGAGTGTATACAATTACCATGAGCCCTGGTCATCCTGACGGTTGCCAACATAGTGAAGTAAATCTTTATTTTTTGTACAGGGCAATAAATTAATACATGCTGGTAGATGTCACCATAGAGCATGTCTTAAATCAAGAGTGCTACAGAGGAATACCTAAAAACTGTCCAGCCAAAGAACAGCAAAGAACCAGTACTAAAATTTCCCACATGGCAAAAAGTGCTACAGTATGAAAAGGAAAGTATAAAAATACTCTTGTGGTGTGGAAACACTCAAGAGTTTATATCACTGTAACACACGACTATCAGCATGGTTATCTGCACAGCAGCATGTTTAATTTATCTGTCTTACATTGAAGATCAAACCTTCTCCCACTTCTCTAGCGTCATATGCTTGTTCCAGGTCTTCCCCATTCTATGACACAACTTAGTGCCTATATGACTGGGATTAACGACTCTGGCCTCCCTCAGTTTAAAACATAAATACCCATATTTTACAGCTAAAAATCCTACTTTTCAAATCTCTTGCTATAAATACTAAGCACTTCTGAGCTGAGAAGGAATTTTGCCTTTTTAATATCTAAGGGTGAAGACTCGCAGGAGGAACATAACTAATGGGTCGCTCACCATTTCCCAGCCACAGAAACGAAACCATCAGCTCAAACGCTTTGCTCTGTTAAGTCTGAATCAGCTTTTCCAACAAGCTGAGTAGTTAGAGGTTACAGCACATGATAAAATCAAAGCACCAACAGCATTTGCACAGCAAATTACTGCAAACATAATGATTTTCAAGAATTCAAATACAGAAGATTGTTATTAAGTCTGCTGAATTGTAAAATCTGCTCACTTGTAAAATCTGGCACCCACAGGGTAATGCGCATCTTACAAACCTGAGCAAAAAATTAAGACCAGCCTTTAAAGTTTAAATGAAGTATGCTTTATTCCTAATCTTATTCTCACTCTCCAGAAATTGTGTTTTCAATGAAGCAAAAACTTCTCAAAGTCCAGAAAAGTGTCAACATAATTACAACCACATGAAGCAAATTTCCATAACAAAATATTTCATTTCAATATTTCAAAAACAGAATATATTTTCCTGATATAGTCTTCTTGCATTTTTAAATACAATTTGTGAATATTGTCATGTATGTAATCCTCTCAATCTACACAATTACTAAAGCTAATAAGTCAAGGGCAGAGCCAGTTTTATATCAGAACTTCCCTCACAATTATTTTGTTGTGTTTCATATGCTTGTCCTCCACAATCCATGTTATCAGTTCTTTTCAGGACTATCATCTTGATTGTATGTCCCCTCCTTTTCTCTTTATGAATTCTGAACTTCGCAAACTTCTGAACTTCCTGAAATCCCCCAAACTCAGTTCTGCTTTTGGACTCCATTCTGAACTCAAATACTGTTTATTTCCAGTAATATTAGTGAGAGGATTAGAATCAGAGCAATTGCTTTGCACAGAAATTCAGATTTCTATCACTGATTCAGGATATTTGAAAACTCAGGCATTGGGCAAATGCATCAACACTGATAAATCTCATGTTTTTAGTATATTTCTTACTAATATTTAAAAATTTAAAGGGATTTCTGCCTGCTTTCATTTGGTAAAGTGTCATTTTATCTATAACATTACACTAAGCAAGTCAGACTTTTGCCAGACCTATTTCAGCTTCTTCTATTTCAATATCTGAGAGGATTATTATTTGTCATTTGCAAAAACTTTTAATCCTCACATTTCTCAGCTGCTTGTGTAAAAACACTACTGCTTACTCTTTATGTATGATTTCAAAACTGTCATTCATTAAGCAAATAATGTTTTAAAGGGTACACTATTCCTTTTTTGAGAATAATTTAAGGTTGGGATTTAAAAATTTAGTTTGATATCACCTACACACTTCCCATTGAACATTTGCTACTATAGGGTAAGAGGCTGTTTTGCAATTGTCTTCAGAAAAAGAAATACATATTTAGCCTTTAATTCCTCCTTCTCACAGGCACATACAAGGCCCTCTTACAATCCAGTGAGCTTTAGTCATATGAAATTAATGCTTCTAGATACTTGGGAAACTCTGTCTTGCTAGATCATGCAGGATGTAAGTTTGTTAAAGACACTATGGTAGATTAAATGGGGTTTGGTATCATAAATACCTATACACACACTAATCATATGTGAGAGCATTTTCCCATCACTGAGATTTATAACTGTGAGTCCTTATTCTACAGCAAACTATAGGTACACAGATATATTAAAAGGTATATATATATAAAGGGTAGCTGCTTCTTCTGCTTCACTTATGTTTTATTAATAGGTTCATAGAATCACAGAATATTTAAGGTTGGAAAGGACCTCTAAGATCATTGAGTCCAATCATTAGCCTAACGTTGCCAGGTCCACCACTAAAACATGTCCCCAGGTACCACACCTAAACATCTTTTAAAGACCTCCAGAAATGGTGATTCTACCACTTCCATGGGCAGCTTCTTCCAATGCTTGACAACCCTTTTATGAAAAAATGTTTCTTAATATCCAACATAAACCTTCCCTGGAGCAACTTGAGGCCATTTTCTCTTGTCCTATCACTTGTTACTTTGAAAGAAGAGACCAACCTTCACCTGGCTACAACCTCCTTTCAGGCATTCGTAGAGAGCAACAAGATTTCAGAGAGCTCAGTGCTCACCTCAACCAGCTCCCTCAATACCCTTGGGTGGATCCTATCCAGCCCCATAAACTGTGTCTAAGTGGTGTAGCAGGTCACTGATCATTTTCTCTTGGATTATGGGAGTTTCATTCTGTTCCCCATCCCCATCTTCCATCTCAGGGGTACACAGAGAACAACTGGTGTTACTATTAAAGTCTTAGGAAAAAAAGGTATTAATTTCCCCAGTCTTTTCCTCAGCCCCTGTCACTGTTTCACATCACATCCAATAAAGGATGGAGATTCTCCTTAGCCCTCCTTTTATTGTTAATGTATTTACAGAAACATTTCTTATTGTCTCTTATGGTAGTAGCCACATTAAGGTCAAATTGGGCTTTGACCCTCCTAATTTTCTTCCTGCATAATTTCATGACATTTCTAGTCCTCCTGAGTTGTTGCCCCTTCTTTCAAAGGTCATAAACTCTCTTTTTTTCCCCTCCACTAAGGTCCAGGCAAAGCTCCCTGTTCAGCCAGGCCAGCCTTCCTCCCCACCAACTCATCTTTCAGCACATGGAGACAGCCAGTCCCTTCACCTTTAAGATTTCCCTCTTGAAGAATACCCACCTTTTCTGGGCCCCTCTGACCTTCAGGACTGCCTCCCAAGGGACTCTCTCAATCCATCTCCTAAAAGGGGCAAAACCTGCCCTCTGGAACTCCAAGGTAGCCATTCTGCTGACTGCCCCTATATATTTCTAACTGAACCAAAACTTCACGATCATTTTGTGATCACTGTGCCCAAAACAGCCCTCAGACATCGTATCACCCATAGTCCTTCTCTATTCAGAGACAGCAGGTCACGTGACCAACCCATGGTCAAAGAAATCCCTGACATTCTACCAATGGCCCCAGGCTCAGAGTTGGCTCTTCCTTTTTCTTCCCTCATCATTCCCTGCAACTGGAAGGATAGAGATGAACACTACTTCTGCTCTTGATCCCTTAACCAGTTCTCCCAAGATCCTGAAGTCTCTCCTGATTGTACTTGGACTTCTTGTTCCAGCTCCATTGTTGCCTACCTGAAAAACCAACAACGGACAAAAAATCTGAGGGCTGTGCTAGGGCAAGAAGTTTTTGCATCACATTTTTAACCCAGGATCCAGGGAGGCAGCAGACTTCCCTTAAGAAGTGGATCTGGTCTGCATATGGGGTATTCTGTTCCTTTCATAAGGAAGTCTCCTATGACAATGACCCACCTTTTTTTCTTTATGAAAGCAGTTTTGACACAGAGCATAGGCTGATAACCTCTGTGACACCTCCATGCTAGATGAACCATCATCCTCATTATTCATTGGTTCCACTTGCAGAGCCTCACGCCTATTGTGTCAGAGTGCCTGGAGGTGGGGCACTCACAGAGGAGACAGGGCTGCTGCATCAGGCAGGAACTTGTCACCATTGTCCCCTGCCCTTGAGTCATCATGTTCAGCCAAGTAAAGAGAGAACAGGGAATCCTCCATGTCATGAGTCCTGTCTGCCTGTTGGGCACAGTTCAACAGGGTTGAGCAGGGTGTGATTTCAGCAATAGACTCTTTCTCTTGACTTCCCAATACTCTTTAACCACTCACCTTCTCCTGGAGCTCTATCACTGAGCACAGCAATTCCTCTATCTCAGTGCACCGCTCACTGCTGTGCTCACAAATGCTGTTCCTCGGGTTATAGCTTATGTCATACTACTATTAGATATCATCTTCAGTGCAAAATTCTTAACTTCATAAAACTGCATTTTAAAGCTAATCTCATCCACAGCTTGTCTTCAGAGATAAACATGTTAATCTCAGTTCTAAATGCGTTCTATACCTTGTTAAAAATATTGAGATGATCCTAAATACACAACTTTTCTTTGAAATAGTGTAATAGTTCTCCTTTATTGGGCAATGAATGACTACTCTGAAGACAAATTGTTTGACTCTGAATAGGCAAATCTGAGTGTCTTCAAGTGCTAGTCACAAATAATTTACTATTAACATCTCCTTTCAACAATAAAACCAAGCCAAAAACTCCTGAAAACAATGTGCTTTCTTTTAAATGTTTATGAACTGTCTGAATAGATGACATTAGCTCTCCTTACTGAAAATTAGGGATTTTCAACATGTAATTCTTATCAGACATGGAATTCATAAATTGTCTTTTGTAAATTATGCAGATTCTTCTGTTTAGTTAAGCTATCTGTTATTTCTTCCCTCTAAAGGTAGAACTTCTCCTTAACTTCAGCTTAAGTCAGGCATCCTAACTAACCTAGCATCAAAGTACTCTAGAAAGGAAATATAAGACACATCAGAGATTAAACACCCTCTGCATATGTCAATGGGTTTTAGAAAAGGGTCAGTTCTTCTCTGTAAAATCCTGTTTCATCTGCTATTAAAAAAATTAAATGAGACAAATCTGGCTACAACTCTGCGTGACGAAGTAGCTTGCATTAAGAAACTGTCTATCCACAATACGACTGTAAACTATTGGCTAATATAGAATTACCGAAGCAGCACATTTGCCTTTGGAGAACATTCCCATTGAAGCATAGATATAACATAGCATAAGAATATAAAATACTCACAAATGTAATAAATTCAACATTTGCTTTGAGTGTTATTAAACAATTTTATTTCCATTTTGTAAGTAATACAAAATAAGTAAATACACCAATCATAACACATCTGTTTTGCTGAGCTATAAAGGTTATATGTTGCTATCATTTTAAGTGAAGCTAACAAGCTTTCTATAACAACTCAAAGTTTAAAGTACTTATTTTCAATTGTTGACATTTTTATTGATTGCATTGATGTCAAGTGGAGGTAAATTACATGAGCAGTGGAGCTCAGTTATGCACTAATTCAGTACAACTACATAATAATTGTTGAGGAGCACTCACCTAGAGCAGAAGTCTCAGCAAGATCAATTAGCTGCTTGCCAATACTGCCAAGGTTTAGGGGGTGTAGCCTGCATTCTAAGTAACAGAACCCCTGCAATTTCCATAAAGATTTTGGACTGCATTCTGCAAAATCCCTTACAAAGTGCACTTGCTTACTCTGCAATTCATCTTAAGACAGTAACAGTTTTATAGGCCACTTCAAAATAATTCTCTAATTATTTTTTATACCCTGAGTTAAAAACAAATCAGTTTATCATTACAGGTTTTCCTGAGATCATTTTAAAATAATTTCTCGTAAATGGGACCATATGATTTTTTTCCTTCCAAGAATATTTGAAAGAACTTCTAAAATAACTGAATAGTGATGAATTTGAGGAAAGGCAAAAATGAAAATAAGAAAGGTACATTAAAAATAGAAAGTAAGAAAACAAAATAAAACCTAATCATTAATTATGTCTCGCTACCATATAACTTGATAGTGTGGAGATCTGAAGTGTTCTCCAGAACATCTAGTTCATTGCCCCATACAGAACAACTATGTTTCACACAGATAGCTTCCACTTATTCCAAAGATAAAATGAATTCATATACTAAAACTCCATAGAAACTATTTGACACCAGAAAGTAAGAGACCAAGTGAAAGCTGTTTGTCAATGGCAGCCAAGGTTTATCCAGCATTCAGGAACTGATCAGGAGAAATATGTACAAATAATTCCAGATACCAGATGGACACCCATGCTACAATGCTGTGCTTTTCATAATTATTCCCACATAAACACATCATGGGCTCCCAAATTTTCCAAACTAAAGTTCTATTTTATCTAAATCAGCCAACAATATACAAACCAGGAATCTAGGAGAGAAATTTTTCCAAATTTTCTTCAGAGAACTGTTCCCTTTGTCCACTTTCTGAGGCCAATTCCAGCTGTTGCAAAGGAATGCAATGTAAAAAAAAAAAAATCTTCAGGGAAATCTGATGCTGAAAACCATGCATCCCTGCAGGACAAAAAGCCTACCAAACTTCCAAAATAAATACCTTCCTTCCCTCAAAAATTATACAATATTCATTTAGCTTATCTTTTCCAAATATCTCAAAGTGTCACCATCTGAACCTCAAAGATAAGTATGTCAGGAGAATATTCAAACAAAATCCAAATTGACTTGTTTGATGATGACTGGGCTTGGCAGACCAGTTGAGAGTTAATTTAGGTAGTGAAAGATGTTAACACAATACATAGCAAAAGCATTCCAGTCTCATATGGTCACTGCAGCTTTTCATATTGACACAATAACTGCTAGGCACTGAGTTGGGTTTGTTTTTTGGGGTTTTTTTTCAGAAATGCTTTTTCCTTTCTTTCCACCATAATATTCTAAATTAATTAGGAAAATTAGTTATGTAAGAACAGACTAGCCTATGCACTTCTGCCAATACATTTCATCCAGGCCACCGGGCACTGTATAAACAAAACCCAGCATGATCTTTAAACCAAAGCAGGTGGTTGACACAGGGCTGATTCTTTTGCTTAGAGGGACTCCCTGGTACCACAGAAAGATCTATAAAAGCTGATTTCTTCCTTAAATCCTGTATGATTGCAGGAATAAGACATAGTAGGTCATCTAGACATATGATCTGCATAGCAATATAATTAATTCACATTTTTAGGCAGGGCAAGAAGGCAGATCTACAGAACTGTGATTCTGCAAGTGTAAGCCAGTCAGCCTAACATGAAGTTCCTACAAAGGAACAGGTTGAAAAAGTGAGCATGGGTTGAAACCTGTCTGGATCAGACAGGTTCAAAGGGAACCTGGATCAGAGGGACAAAATCCAATTGGCAGCTGATTATTAGACATATTCCTCAGAAATCAGTGTTCATAAACAGCTTTATTACCAACCTTCACGATGGGATGAAGCGCACACAGCAAGATTACAGGTGAAGCCAAACAAGGAGGGGAAAGGACTGATAAGCTGGGACATGGAACAGTTACTCAGAGGCACCTTGTGAGAATGACAGAAGCAGAGAATGAAGCTAAAAATCCTACACAAGCAGCTCATGAAGCACAAGTCCTGTACCCAGGACCCAAGCACCCTGAGCACCACTGCAAGCTGGGTGCAGCTGGCTGGAAAGCAGCCATGCACAAAAAAAAGCTAAAAATCCTACTGGGCAACGAGCTCCACAATGTTAGCAAGTCCAAGATCATACTGGTTTTAAAGACTTTGCTTTCAATGTCTTTTTTTCTCATGGTTTTATAAATCATATTCCTTACATGACAAAAATATAATCCTCATGGGTTAATACTACAACTGGTAGTAGTTTTCAGCTACTGACTTCTTCCTCAGCTCTGAATGTCTTTTCCTTCACATATTTAGACTTTTCATGGATTTTCATTTAGAAAAATAGCTTAGAAGGTTAGGAAAAGAAAACAGATAGGCCAAAGTCTGACAGATACATTTTTGTCGGGGTTTTTTTTCTGCTTTAAATGAACACTCTTGTACTAATGAATCATAACACATAACCCCTGTTCATCTATATTAGTTCAAAAGAATAAAAGCCAAAAATAATTGGCATCAGGAAAGATTTTGGATTTAAACAGAGTGAACACAATATATTCCTTGTGTTATGCCTCTGTACTGTAGTAGGAACTCTGTAATATTCCATCATTACAAAATGTGCTTGTGAAAGAATATAAAAATAGGCAAACAAAATAAAGACCAAAACACTCAAGCTCAGAACACACAGTGCACAAAGTACATTCCCATTGTATTTACCCAGTCATTAGCTATCTGTTTGCATTGTATATGGGGAAGTGCAAAGTAAACCAGAAAGCCTGCTTGCGTAGTCACTGACATCAGGACTGTAGGGTTATTAGACACTGGACAACCTTTTGCAAAAAGCTTTTATGATTTGAAAACTTTCTAAAATAACAGATATGGATTTACTGTGAGAACTGAGACAAATCTAAGCCCTCACTGCCCTGCTTTCTCTAATTAACATTCTTTGCTATGACGGGCACAGTCCCAGGCATTGCATGACAGAGGCACCAAACATTCATGCCTTCTGCTAACATAACACTCTTGAATTTCAATATATGATACTTTAAACCTCGTAAATGCAGAGTACAAGATTATGCATTTCTTTGTTAATCAAAAGCCATTATTTCCCTCCCATGCCCATCGGCAAGGCACACAAAACTGAAAGGGAGAGTGGCCACAGCTGTGAAAATATCCCCAAGATCAGCTAATGATCTTCTAGAGGGCAACAGCTCACATTACCAAGTACAAATGAGAAAGCAGGGAAAATGTCCCAGAAGAACAGTAGCATGAACACACCCTTTTCAGCCCAAAAGGAGCTATGAAGCAGTAATATCCAATTCATATTCACTTTTAGCACCAAACACAGGTTCTTTAGCAGAATAGTTACCCTAAACTTGTGGTTTTTGCAAGCACAGATATGACTCTTTAGCAGAATGGCTACCCCAAACCTGTGGTTTTTGTAAGCACAGTGAGAAGAGTATGAAAACAGCATCTTGGCACACATCTCCCAAAAATTAATTTTCCCTATAATTTTTTATTATCTAAAAAACCATTTTTTTGAAATGGACATGAAAACAAAATCACCTATCTAGGAAGCTTAATGTGATGACTGTCATAATTTTTTATGATTGATGCACACCAGCATCACTCGCGCAACTTAGTCCAGTTGAAATCTAAGGAAGAACAAAACCTTCCCCAAAAAACAAAAGAGAAAAATTTTACAGTTAAAAAAAAATAAAAGTTACTCTTCCATTTTGGAAGCACATCAAAACAATATTTATTTCACTGTTTATTTTCAAACTTGAAAATTATCAGTAAAATCTGCACCCATATTTCTACATTCTTTTCTCCTTCTGATTTGTGCACCTTAAGGTTTCAGAAAGAACAAACATTTCCACTTCATTCAGAGTAGATAAAAAGGCACATTACAATATGATTGCTTTTAATCACTTTTTAAGCAAAACCAAAATTAATAGTAATTTGAAACCCTTATCTCAGCCATCTTCCTCAACTGTTTGTGTTTTTAACATATCTACTGCTAGTAAATTGTAACAGAATTAAAAGCAAACATAGATTAGAATATTTTGCAACTGACTGGAGAAAGCAGCAAGGTTGCCTGGAATACAGCCAGAAATTTGTCTCTATGCCTTTGGAGAAACCATCAGTTTCAAGGAATAAAGCTATTGCACAGTGCTATTTCCAAGCAAATAATAAGGCTCCAGCAATTGAAGTGGTGTAAATGACAGTTCTTAAAGAGAAACAGCATCTCCTTCTAGCCCTCAACAGATATCAAAGGGGAGAGGGAAAAGATACTACCTTTGGGTTTTGTTCAAAATGATGCTGTTATGCTCTATTCAAGAGCATATTTAACACGTTTGTAATATCCAGTGAGACTCTATTCTAGCCAATAAATTTGTACCAGAGGAGATTTGAATTCTGACAGAAGGGCTTGGGGTGTTTTTATACTTTGAACAACCTTCTTTGTCCTGGTATTTGTGGCTGCTCAGGCTGTACTTTCCCCTCTCAGGGAGAACACGCTTCATATCATTCCCTATGGATTGAGTAAACTTACAGTATTTTTAAGATGCTTTCCTCCCTTTGCTTGTGATGATGGGGAAAGTAAAGGAAAACATACACATTTAACTCAGTCATCACAACCAAACAGCTTGTCAGATCTGTACACCCAGTAAATCATGAAACACAACCTTTCCTAATGTTATTCCACACTCAGAGATTTTCAGTCTTTCTTCCTAATGGCTTCAATCAGCACTTTAAGTGTTTACTTTCACTGTGATACTGGTTGTGATATTAATGTTGTCACATTCAGTCAGGAATAGAAGTCACCTATACATTGGCCCTTATGTGTTTCATAATTTATTTCAGCCTTGCTTTGAAACACTGACAGTCACTGGCTCTATTTATATGCCTCAGTGCTACTCAACCTTAACTACTGCAAAGCAGGACCATATTAAGACACAGATTGTGCAAGGGCTGATAATTAGCACTCATACCTCTCATTTTCTGAAGTGTCGGGTAACAGGGAAGGCAGCGAGCGCTGCACTCCCGACTGAAGCCAACACGATACCTGTTAGCACACTAATAAAGGACTGGGATCTCACACTTGCAATAAACTTCAAATGTTGCAAAGGGTTTTTCAAGTCAGATTAATCTGATTTACTTCCACAGGTGTAAGTGATCTTCATTGTATTTTTAGCAGCAGGCCCAGCTCATGACTCAGAGCAGCACTAACTTACGCAGAACCACATCCCACTGTAAAGGACTGGAATATATGAAAACAAGCAGGGTTTTCTTCTTTTTCACAGAAAAATTTTAAAATGTCAGTGAGGAGGCCTTGTTTCTAATAATATAAAATACAACCATACTAAATACTTAAAGGCTGATTAAAGAAAGACTACCCCGTAATTATAAAACTCTGCAACCTATAAAACTTTAACAACAAACCAAAATTACATTTTATTTAACATTTTAAAACTGTTTTATTTAAGATATTCTGCATTTTTATTTAACTACCAAGCTTCAGTCAAATTAGAGAAGACACTTTCTTTTGCAACACATTTGTACGCTTAGAAATACATTTTATTCTGATCATAGTACCAGCATTGGAATGCAAATTTCAGTAGCAGAATTTTCTTTCATCTTTAATTCAAGTAGTAGTATGTACTATCACAACTCAGACCAGAAATTCATTTCTGCAATATGAAGTCATTTGGCTGCAAGAGTTTCAACAGTTTTCATAGCACGATTCTTGTATCACTATAATTCTGTATTTAAAATTGATATGTAGTATTTTCTTTGAAATTGATAGCATCTAGAATATATTTACCTGTGATGTTCAGGAAAAGCAATAATGAGTAATAGCCTCACCATGGGATCAATTATAATTTAATTGTTTCTGCTTACTTTTTGTTAGCCTGTTTGCACACATTAAATACAAAATTTATGAACTGTTAACAAAAAAAAACCCAATCTGTTATTTTATCACAGTGGATATTCCTCCATCCAAAAAAATGTTATGTGCATGGTAGAGATTATTGCATCTGCATCTTTTAACTCAATCAGTTACTGAAAAAGCAATGTTTTTAACCACAGGAGGTCCAAATTATGTACTCACGTCATCACAGAAGTCAGACAACTTTCTACAAGTTCAGTGATTAAAAGGTGCATATCTCTGATACACGAAAACTCTGAACTCAGAATCAAAAGATGTCTGAAACATAGTTTGCAATAATTCTCAGCTATCTTTTTTTGCAAGCCATCCCACCCATCAATAATACTTGCCCTGTGGAAAGTTCAGCCCACAGATAAGGAAATAAATCAGAGAGTAGGAATAATTTTTATTCCAAATAATAATTTTATCCTTATTTTGAAATAAATTCTCAATATATTAGCACAATAGACTTCTGCGTCTATTAGAATTATACATGTGCAAGACAAGTATCAATCTCTGTCCCCGGGAAGCCGAATTTTGTCACTTAAATTTGTAAACCATGAAACACACCACTGTTAATCACAAAAATGCTGCTGCCTCAAGAAATAAGATACATCCAAATCTACAACCCATATTAAGAGAACCTTTTAAACTATAGAATGTCATATTTTCTTATTTTTAAAGCACCCTAAGTTTAAAGATGTTCTCAAACCAGTAAATTAATGGGCAGATATGCACAGAAAACTTTACTCCTTTTCAGTCACACAGTTATGAGGGCAAAGCTGCTGTGTAAAAACCAGATCTCTCTCAAAATGTAGAAAAGCTTCTTTATAGAGTTTTGAAATGCTGGCTCTGCTGAAGTTAACTAATGATTTGTTGATCTTAGTGGTTTAATCACCCTTGAACCAAAAATTTTAATACGCTTCCTTTTTCTTTCAGTACTTTCTTAAGAAAAAGTATTGCTGTGATTATGCACTTTTTCTCTTCATTTCTTAAACAGATGATTTATGGAGTATCAACTTTAAAAGGAAGAACTAGGAGATATTTAGGTTAACCTTTTCATAATCACTCTGTTTTTCATTAATGAGAAGTTCTAAGAGAAAGAGGCCAGGAGGAACATTTCATTAAGCTTCAGGACAGATGTGGATTTTTTTTCAAGTCAGTCGTTTAGGTAACCAAATACAGACTTCTCAGTCTAAATAAATGCACCTTATAAAGAAAAAAATCTCATAGGAGAAGGACTGAAAAAGGGAGACTGCAGAGTCTCACAAATAGCTTTTAAAACCAAAGGTTAAAAAAATAAAATTATGTTTTCTGACTCTCCATGACAGACCCATCATAATTGTAGCATATTTTTCAGAGGTTGTGTGATGTCCAGAAATGCACTGCATTGCCTTTCATAAGGCAAGACACACTTCTAATTGTTAATTTGCATTTTTGCTAACAGATAATGAAGATTCCATCTTTACTGCTGCTTTTATCATTTCATGAGGCATGGGTGTAGTTTTGAACTGAATTATTGTGTTGAGAAACCTTGAGTCCTCTAAAAAAAATGCACTGCATTTTGACTAATAGAGCTTAAAATAAGTGTGTCCAAGTTACAAATTTAGTCTAATACTTGGCTGCTAAATAGCTTCATTTAGGTCTCCTAAGCACTGGATATTCATGTAATATGAAGTACAAAGAAATATAGGATTCTGATACAATATTGCTGAAATCAACAAAATTAGAGAGAGTAAAACTATGAAAACTTCCCTCTCTAGGACATGTGGTGATGGGTTTTTTTATATATAATCTATCAATAATATTATTCCTAACACTGTAATATTAGAATACAGTCTTGGCATTTTCTTTCCCTAAAGAAGGAAAGAACTTTATACGTACTTTATATGTTTATTCATTGCAAGGTTATTCATCGATGTACAGGACAACTACTGCTGTTGCCTGAACAAAAGAAGGTACAAACTAGCAAAGCACTATTGCTTTTGTTGTAAAGAACTCGAAGTTTCCAATTCTACACATGTGCAATCATTTAAAAAAAAAAGATACCTCTTAAGGACAACCATCCTCTCAACACAGTCATATAAAAGAAGTGGAATACAAAAAAAGAGGTATTCAGAATGAAATCTTAATTCCACAGATTTCATCGCCAGGACCTATATTTTCACCGCGGGTGACTTAGAGCCAAGTTGATAATGCCAGAGACATGTGGGAAGTGGAGAATATGGTATGCAGATAATGACTCTGAAGTCTCTGCAGCTTGTATTTCCTACCACCTTCCAGATGATAAGTTAGGGGTTTTTTTAGTATTCCTTTGAGTCAAACCCCACATTTTATCTATATTCCTTCCTAATCTGCATTAATCCAAATATAGGACAGCAGTTTCTTTAAAATGTACAGAAGAAATGGTACGTTTTCACCAGATGATGGGAAAGACTGAAACACTTCTGTGCCCCCCGCTTCAAACATCCATCCAAGATCAGACATCAAAGTGTTAGTCATTTGTGCATGCTTAGTCCTTCAGCAAAACACAGCTGGGTGATGAGCACATCACTCGCTGTAACATGGACAAAAAGCACTTCTTCAGTGATGACAGGGAGCAAAATATTATTTCCAAGCAAATGTATCTTAGGAAGAATTCCAGCTACAGCTACACAAACCAACTTTTCCAAAGTCAGAAACTTCCATATGAAGATTAATAAAAGATGAGTTTGGCTCTTTGTAGAGCAATTTTTTAACCGTTTTGAATATTGTTTTATAAAATGATTGCTTCAGCGTTTGGTACAGAGGAAGCAGCCCTTCCTTCCTGACTCAGTCATGTCCAGCATTAAACCCTCACTAGCTTTCTCTCCTTGTGAGACGACTGTCTGTAGAATGATTTGCACTATGTGTGCCTAGAACTTTTTTTTTCTGCTCAGATGTTCACTGTTAAACATGGTAGGAGTAAGAGATATTTCCAGTGGGATCTGGACAGATGCCAGTAATGCCACTGTTCTTTGAATAAAGCTGCTGTTCAATATCCCACTGTGGCAGCAAACAGCACAACTACATAAAGCATCACAGGCACAGCCATTACACAGCATATGAATCATATGTACAACTAGGAGTACCTCCTGCTTATTCTCTTATGCTGGTGTTACATTATATAATAGACCTTTCTCTAGCAGTCTAAAGCCTTGTCACAGATAAGGCCATGGGAACAGAGGGACATGGAAGGTTCTCTCCTAATGTTGTCATTTGTCTCATGTAACTGACTGCAACTTTCTTTTTCTTAGGAACTAATTCCAGGCTTATATCTACTATTCAGGAATTCTTAAATTACTTTAATCACCTTTGTAGCTTTCTAATTGTAGTGTTTTAACTGCTAGATCCCTATATAATAGCACTGAATATGTGTCCATTTACATTCAAAAGGACTATCAGACAAAAAAGACTATTCAACAATTATTTAATCTGTGCCTTCCTAAAATATCATAACGAAACTCAGCATCAGCATAACTTACCCTACAGTCATATGTTCAGATTTGAGGCTTTAAGCCAGAGTGACACTTGGGCACTGACTAGCTGTGCCTCTCCCCAAGGACAGCAGACAGTTCCCTTCTCAAGGAAGCAACAGAAGTTCCTAGACTAGTTCTTTCAGACAGTAAAACTGCACCCTCCATTTTCTCTTATTTATTAAAGACCCTAATGTAGCCAACAGCAACAGTATAAAATTCACAGCACTCTGGAAGTGCACAGAATCACACCAGAGTTCAAGAGGCTCTTTTTACATTCCCTCCTACAAATATATTCACCACAGAACTGAAATAATTTCATCTTGCATGCATACATAAAACATTAATAAATACAAACTGCTTTACAGGTCTTTTATGTATTAATTAAACCTGCAAGAAAATTTGAAAAGCAATGTTCCTTATATACAGTATTTTGAAAACTTCACTGAGCCATTAACATGCAAGGATAGATTTTTCTGTTTCCTATTGTAATCTTCCCCTCTTCTGCATAGATTTTTACATGCCACAGACCACTCCTCTCCAGTCACAGTACTCTCAACTATGTCTCTTTCTCTAAACTAATGGTCTAGCCAGACAATTTCCAATGGCCATATCAAAATATGACAGGCCAGGAAAAAAACAGAACAATATACTTGCATGAATCAGCACTTTACAACCCCAAACCAACCCACTAAAGCAAATTTTTAAGTAATAAGACAAGCTACTGAGTGTCTGCTCCAAAGAAGTAAACCTGACATATAGTGCAAATAAAAACGTCCACATTATTCTTTACCCTGGCTTGCCAGGGTGGCTTGGCACATATTAAGTTGCTATACCTGTGGCTAAAAAGGATTCTAGCATCCCACTGAAGCATTTTGAGAAATGATGCCAAAGGTCGAGTGAATTCAACCACCCAAGGAGTTTTTTATAGCTCTAAAGCACTGGAAAATGAAAGAAATGTTATTACCACAGTTTTATGGGGGACTCCTGCTAAACTGCTGTTCAAAGCACTTATTTGGAGTTCTAAAGCAATTCATAATTTATTAGGAAGAACAGATAATGCCAAACAAAATAAATCAAGTTAAACATAGTATTGTTCAGTTTTCAAACAGAAGAGAAGTTAAGTATCCTTGAGTTAGTAGTTGCTTTGCAAAGTTGCCTTACTCTGGACTCCTACCACAGATCATCTTTTATCAGACTAGAGCAAGAATTTCAAAGAACTTAAAGGTATTTTTTATACTATTTTTCATTAAGCAACGGGCTGGTGATTTGGCATGGCATAACAAAAAGGCCTGGTGAATAACAACTTTAACATGGACCCAAAATTGCTGTAGATAAGTTCATCGTTTTGACGTTCTCCTAAATCATCCTTAGTTATGTTTACATGACAATTAGAAATGTTGATGTTACTGAACTCTAATATGGTATTAGAGAGAAAAAAAAAAAAAAAAAAAGAAAAATATCACTGCATTCACAGACCAGAAAACACAGGATATGCAGTCCACAGAAGATTTTTTTGCTCTCCTCACAATGTGGAGTAAAACCATCTCATTTCTATGAGCTCCATGGGCTATTAGAAATGTAAATGTTCGAATCTCAACATGATTCTAATTAAAACAATTTGAATTACAATTGTAAATGTACTTACCTTAGAGTAAGTACAAACAGAAAAATGTTCTTTCCATTAGAAGAACAACTCCTAATAGCTAGAAAGATGAAAATGCAAATGGGGGAGAGTGTACAGCAATATGAAACTTTTAATTCTGCCTCAGTGCCCATGTTTTTTGGTCTTTTTCGGAATTAATGTTTGGAAGACCAAACACATTGTTCAAAGTTATAAATTGCAATGAATGAACACGGGTGCATCAGCAGGACAATGATGCTGGAGTTCAGCCGCAGGCATGTGAACATATGTATGCCAAATGAAATATCACAACATGGAAAAAACGTGCTCAGTGAATACACTAAGGGCATACTTAACACTGTGCACTTGACTGATTACAGTGAATCAAACACTGAGCTTGTTCAGTAGTTAAAACTTTTGATTTCACTGAACCACAATGACTCTCAGCATATTCTGCCACTTTACCACTTTGTATTGCTCTGGGATAAATTCGTGCCCCTTCAAGAATTTGCATTAAAAAAAAAATTAAAAAGTACTTGGCTGCACACTTGTGTACCCCACCAATGCAAGGAAATCCAGTTCAGACAGGAGAAGACAAACAGGGTTTGATGCATCTCAAAGACATGCTGCCCTCTGCCTAACAGACAGTGCAGCTGAAAGTGGGACAGGAAAGGGTTACTTTCCTTCAGTGCCAAAAGCTGTTCTTCTGTACATTACATGAAAATAAGCAACCCTAAAGAAAGCATGTAAATTAACCCTAAGCTTTAAAAATGTTCTTTTCTTAGTTGAATGCTTTCCTAAAAGGTGTCTATCTTGCTGGTCATTGCCTATCAGAAATGTCTGGCTGGAAGAGCAGGCAGTCTCAAGCTGATCACTGCCTTGAGTTTTCCCTGCTCCATCCATGGTGAGGTGTTCACTGGCACACACCTGTCATCCTACCACCCTTTCCACCAGTGAACTCTGATCCCATAGCAGCAAAGCTGGCAAGTGAAGCACACTCCAAAAGAGTCAGCATTTATTCCCATGCACTGGGAACAGGCTCTGAAGACCTTGCTGCTCAGCTTCTTCTCTCACTTATTAAAGACTTTTAATGAGACAGTACTTGCTGTGTCCCTCTCCTTTCAGTGCCTATGGAAACTGCCAAGCTCCTGTCTCATTTTTGCCTCTATGTCTTTAGTGATAAAAAAGAAACAGCTCATGCTGTTTTTCCCATAGCACATGGGAAAAGCTTGCTCCAACTCCAATAATTTTTACAGAGAACACACCCAAAGGCAAGTAGATAAGGCACACTCTCGTGCAGAAACCTATGTCCAAATCAGTGCCACTGGGATTCAAGTGTGGGTTAACAATTTGCTTTCAGAAGGACATGACACAAGTGGCTGACTGAAACATCACCTGCAGGCAGGGCATTGGTTCGTGGTCCCTCTCATACAGGGTATGAGTGTCCCCAAGGACAAGAGGAGCAAGTATGCATGAGCAGCCCCATGGCTGGGACATGTCTTAGCCCCCATGCCCACTCTTGCTTGGACCTCTTCGTGAACTGTTTCACAGAAGCTGTACAGACTTCAAGTTGAGCTGCAGATGAATAAGACATTTTGATTTTTGTTATGTCTAGAGACTGGACTAATTGGTCATGTAAACACTCAGTGTTTACAACTTTAGAGAGTCTGTTCTAGGGCTGATTTTATGAAAATCCACCACAATCTTTAAGCACTTCATTTTCCAACTTGAATGTTATTTTAGGATTTGGGGGTTGTTTGCTTGTTTTAAGAAATGTATTTGGGGGTTTTACACAGTACAGAATACTGTGTGTCCCATTTAATATTTGGCTATATTGAATTCATTAAATCATTTTTCTCTGCTCAGTACTGAATTTATTCCAACCTAGAGGAACACAACATTCCCTTGTATCCTGAACTGATAACATATGCCAGTATTATAATAATTTTCTGTTTGCATTTTAGAGAAATTTGTTCCTCCTTATGTTCATGAAAATTAAATAAGCATGCATAAAGCCCACGGGTAACCTGGATTTTATGACATGATAACATCAAACAAAACACCTCAAAAGTCCATTTATCCTGTGCTGCATTTTTTGCAGTTATAAACAAAGACATCAGTATGGGTCATAGTATCAGAACACAAGACAAATGAAAATCAAGATACTTCTATGTAGTGAGTCAAACTATAATAAGAGACTTTTGTGTAACATCCAATTTTGGCTTCAAAGAGTTAGTGTGGACAAAGTCCAGGCACCACCCTGTGAACAGGCATTGATTGCTAGATTTTGGGTTCCTTTTAAAAGTGACACAGGTTGAGAAAAATGCCACCTCTGCCAAACAAACACAACAACCAGATCTCTACAGTTGGGCTCATAAGCCCCAGGACTGTGCAGGCACTGTAGCAATGGTTTAGGAGGGAGCACACATTGGAGTACAAGGCACAAAACATGTTCTTCCTTATTTACAAAAGAAACAAAAAAAAAAATCCTAAATGTTTATTCCTGTATCCAAGCCCTTAGAAAGCTCTTTAAGATAAAGGATAACTCTTAGTCTGGTAGTTAGTATAAAAGATTCACATTAAATTCATAAATGAAATTCTTAATCTGAAATATAATTTTTTTATAGAGATTTTATGGAACTTTTCAGTATCACTGGTGGATCTTACTTTTCAAATAGTTTTGTAATACATAAACCTCATTTTTATTGATTAATAATACAGTTCAATTTCTTTTGAGAAATCTTATTTTGTCTATTTACTTTCATTTTCTACATTATGTAACAAAATATACTTACATTCAATACTACGCAAGATTTCAGACTTGCAAAAAATTGCTTCTAGTTCATGCTGCATCACAAACTGTGAGTTTGATGAACTGCTTATAGTCACTTTTTATAAATACAAGCACCATTCTCATGTACTTTTAACTCAAGTCACTGAATGGCAACTTTATGTTAATATTTCCCTTACTGCTCCCAACCCCTCACTTAAGAAATAATATTAATTTTTATCATTATGGCTTATTTCTATATACTTTTTTTCTTTTCCTTCAAATCACTGCTCTTTTCTGTATTACTATACAATTTATGCCCACTTTGAATTTATTTCCCTGTATTTATTCTTTGTATAACTTTATATAGCTTAAGTAGCTTTTCTTTATATTCTATACAAATATTTCCTAGATCACACTCCTCCTGACAGAAACTAATGGTGTGATCTATAAAACCAGACTTTTATATTGTAGTTTGTGATTCCAGCTAGATGTGCCACAAATGAAGAGCCACACTGTGTCAAATATTTCATCTCTTCCAATTTTACTGGCTATTGTAATTGTGTCAAAGAAAAGTTAAAAAATCTCAGTTCAGATGCAATAATTTTCTGACACCAGCTGAACAACCACACTGCTGTACCCGTATGTTTTAGTGTGCCTTTTCCTTGAATATTTGTGTTACATTTAGTCCAGTCTTTGTTTAGACATTCCATGAAACAGTACTCAGTGAAAATGCCTGTGTCCTATGAAAAGCTGTCCAGGCTGGCCTGTGCTCAGTCATCTTTTTCATTAATATGGGAAAACATGTTCAAGTGTTCTTTTATTATTTTTATTAATAATCAGCTGAACAGAGAACAATAAAAATTTCCTTCATTTCTGTAATTATGTAGTTTTAACAATTTGTACCTTAGACTCCTTCAACTTAAAACATACACATTCCACTATATCTCAAAGGTCAGTTCAAAAGGTAATTTGCTTCAACATATATTCTGAGAATGAAAACATTTAAATACAAATTAATAACAATTACACCAAAAGCATTGTTTTCAATAAAGACAGTCTTTAATACCAGTTAACAGCCTGCTCATTAAAATTAGATCTTAAGTGGCACCAGCACAAAATCTGATGTTATTCACCATAATTCCAAAATAAATGCCACAGACTCAGTTATTAATTAGTTCCTTTTGTACTGAGTACAGACACAGGTGAGTAATCTGAAACCTGGTCTCACAAATATTTTGGAGTACTGCATTGCATTCATTTCCTCAAAACACCACAGCCAGGGAAGACTGGCACAGGTTCATTGGGAAATTCTACCTTAACTTCTGCTCACAAAAAAACTGAAATAATGGAACTATTTGGAATATCTAACATCCCTCATTCTAAAGACATATAATGTCTTTAAAGAAATATTTTTTTCATAGACATATGAAAAACTATTCAGGGCAAGCATTCTGAAAGTGCTTTGTTGGAAAAGTGAATTTTTCTCATAGAATAATAGTTATTTTTAGATATTTATTTTTCTATAAAATAATAGTTATTTAAGATAGTTTCAGCCAATACCAGTCCAATATCATTTTACTTTAAATGTTCATACTGACGAAATCACTGAATTTTGTTGTTGTTATTGGGGTTTTTTGCTTGTTTGTTTTGATACTTTTTCCCCTATGGTAATACTCTTTTGAATAAAACTGCTGTGCAACTCTTATGTCTTTGAAAGACATTCCTAGATACACTCACTTTTCCTCTTCCTGAAATGCTTCTCACAAAACCAGCTCATCTAATAGTTTCCACTAATGCCACAATCCAGCAGGAAATTACACCACTTACTGGAGACTAGGCCTTATTTTGCTGCAGGAGGAAGAAATTTAAAGCACCACTGACGAAACAGTCCAATACACTTATAGTCAATTTTTAGATACAGAACACAAGATTTAAAAAAAATAAGATCATGTAACTCAGCCTCAGAAACAGGTTATTTTATTGAATTTTCTTGCTCCTATCCTCTGATTAATACCAATCTTTTGAAAGACCGATACCCCTGCGTAATTCTGAGAAGCACACTGAGTCCTCAGGAAGGGTTCAAAGGCACAAAGTAATTACCAGGCAATAAGAAAAGAAACTACACTGCTAATACAGAAATCCACAATTAAATCAAAATTGCTTTGTTCCTGCAAGAATGACAAAATATTCCTTTTCACATCTGTGCAACCCTCTACAAAAAACAATGTGCTGACTTGCTATTTTATAGGCAGCCATAACCTTTAACCAGGTCAACCATCAACTTTATATTACGTGCATTTCTTGTATTTTAATAACAGCATATATTTCCATGTTGTATTCTGCTACTACGTCATTGATGTACACAAAAAACAACATTCCTAAATGAAATTTTAAATTCCTTACATGAAAACATTAAAAATTATTACAGCATTTTCTATTTTTTCATATTTTAGCCATTATTTGTAGAGAATGGCTAGAAACCACCAAGACCTTCCTGCGATGTATATTTTCTGTACTTGCAAGATCAATGCCAAAAGGTATGTGCTAATTTCCTACATTTATTTCAGCCCTATCAGAAAATAGAAACCAACAAGTTATTGTAACTATAATACAACTTTCCTTTTTATTACTTTACATCTCAGTTTTCCCATATCTATGCCTCCCCAAACCACCTTGGTTCTCCACCTCTCCCAGTTTTAGTTCCTCCTCTAAACATCCCACAAGTCTTGCTTGATTCCAGAACTCTTTCCACTCACCCCCTAAAAAGTCTCAAATACTGGCAGGTAGCAACCCCACTCAGACTGCAGAGTCATGCAAAGTGTCCCTTACTCCTGGTCCTGGCTGTCTCCACCCTGGCCCATGGGGCTGAGGCTGGTGACAGCCTTGGAAGGAGCTGAGTCGGGGGCTCCATTTCCCAGACTGAGTTATTTGGGTTCCCCTGCCTACTGAGCCACTGGGCTCCTTTGTGTGTGTCTGCACAGGATGTTGAGCCTTTTATCATACAACTTAACATAGTCTACTCCTGATTCCTTTTTTCCACCCACTTATCCCTCTTTGAAAATATCCTGTTTCTTTTTTTCCCCTCCTTCTTTTTTATTTTTGTTTTTTAAAACTGGACATAATTACTGGATTTACGTTCCTTTATATTACAAGTGATTAATGTACTGATGAATTCCACACCCGATTCTTCATTATTTTGGAAGCGACATCTCAGTGGGCCCTTCTCCCAAGACTTCTCAAACTGTGCTCCAACCATATGCCTTAAGCAAAAGTTTAATGGCTTCTCTGCTGAACATGACATTTTTGCAAGCTTTTATAAAGAATACAATCAATTTGGAGTATTAACTATGGCTGTACTGAATTTATCCTAATGTTTGTTGCTTACTTCAGAATACTTGCTGAGATCACATACAAAGCATCAGAACAAAGGGCAAAGTCATATCACAAAGAGTTTTAACTACACCACCCCATCTTCTTAGTTTTACGTGTTTGACAAGAGTAAAAGACTACTTAGTGCAATAATGTGCCGCTTTTAAATATTCTGTATTTGACATAAATCTGATTTAATATGCTCTCCAAAACACTGCTTTTAATCTCACATATGAAAAAAGAAAACTATTCCACGTAGTTTTTTCCTACAGTTCATGAGTGAAAGCTATCATTTCCATTTGTACTTTTTCCTGAAAGTGTACATCACCACGAAGTGTTTGTGACCATTAACTTTTAAAATAACCTATGTACTTTTATTCACCTTATTTCTATGACAAGAGACCTCACAGCACGGATGGAATAACAATATGGAAACTAACCACCTAATCCAACTGGACACACTTTATTGAAGTCCTATTACTTCCATGTGTAAGAAGAAACTAAAGCCAAGTGCAATCGCCAATTTTTGGCATTCTCAGTATAGATTGTATCCAGCAAAAGAGAATTTCACTTTTTGTTTTTATTTTTACAGCACAGTGATATTAGACACATGGACTTAACTTGACCATTTAGAGATTAAGTTTTTTAACTGAGTAGGAAAGGCAAGGTCTTTATTATGCCTAAAGCAATACTGTTCTTAAAAAAGTTGTAATGCTTTGTAAATATTATTCTAATATCTTTTGCAGTATAGTCCTTAAAGTAACTCATATCAAAATTTTAGTATGGATGATAGAATCTTTAAGAATGGATATACAGAGTAATGAGAATGTAACCATAACACAGTCTCCAGTTGACTCACTTACATGAAAGAAACTTGTCATGGATAAATTCATCGCCAACGAGTTATATTTTAATTTATTCTGAGGGAGCACGTGTGATAGATTAACTAATATTTCTCAAGATAGAAACCCCAGTTTTGTAAGAAAAATATAAAATTATGAGCAACTGTAATAAAACAAATATTTTCTTTCAATATTGACAGAAATAAATAGCTCTTTACTAAAGCATTTTAAACTTTGTTTTCTAAATAAGTGATATTTGTCAAGATATATCTCTGATATGAAAAACAACACCAAGACGGATCAATTAGGTAAGTAGCTTTGCCAGTGGAGGTGTGAGGAGATTAAAAACTCATGCTGTAGTTTAGCAATATATTGGGCATTGCATGCTCTTCCAATTATATTTATTGATAAGCTCTTTTTCTTTTCAGCTTACTTTTTTCTTGAATACATGCTTTCTTTTGTTATACCAAGAAATTATGACACTGTTAAAGGGCTTAGAATAGTTTTCTCCTCAAGTGTTAATGATAACATAAGACACTAAAAGACAGGCTCTTTTGGTTGAGTTTATTTTACATTTTTGTAAGAATTTTTTTAAAAATTATCACTTTCTACACTCACATTTGGCAGTACCTTAGGACTTTATTAATCATAGTTTAATCAAAGAGAATACCTATAAAAGAAAGGTCAAAAGGCCATGGGTAGGGACATCTTCCACTAGACCATGTTGCTCAAAGCCCCATCCAGCCTGGCCTTGAACACTTCCAGGGATGTGGCATTCACGGCTTCTCTGGGCAACCTGTTCCAGTGCCTCACCACCCTCACAGTAAAAAATTTCTTCCATATATCTAACCTACTTTCCCTTCTTCCCCTGAACTTCTCCTCTTTCAGTTTGAACCTATTGCTCCTTGTCCTGTTACTACAGTTCCTGATGAAAAGTCCCTCTCTGCTTCCTTGTAGGTCTCTTTCAGCTACTGGAA
Organism: Pachyramphus minor; assembly: GCA_013397135.1. Classification (NCBI taxonomy): domain Eukaryota; kingdom Metazoa; phylum Chordata; class Aves; order Passeriformes; family Tyrannidae; genus Pachyramphus; species Pachyramphus minor. The sequence continues at coordinate 62,323 of VYXB01008792.1, forward strand.
GGCTGCTAGGAGGTCTCCATGCAACCAAATATTTGGTTCTTAACAGAGAGAAACATTTTGGTAGAAAAAAATGAATGACCTTAATATAATTATGTTAAAATTAATACAACTACTCTTTAAAAGAAATTGTACCACAAAGCTCAAGAAACATAGATTTCCAATTCCTTATGCACATTTAATTTAAAATTACATTCCCAAAATTATTAACTCCATTCCTTCCTACAAAAATGCTGATTCCCAAGCTTTAATTACTAACTATATGGTTTATATTTTGTGAATTTTAGAAACTCATGTCTCTCTAGTTCTATAATTTAACCATTCCAGAATACTCAGAAAATAGTTATCAGGTGGTGATGGGCACATTTAGTTTAGATGTTTCTACAACCCAGGGTCATTGGTGTGCACAGGAAAGAAATCGAGGTAAGGGGAAAAATCTGTATGGTGATACAGGTAGATATAAAACACAACAGAAAGCTTAAAAGGACTTTTAAGGAAGCCTAATGCTCCAGATATAACTGGTACTGATGTAGAGCCTTTCAAAGATGTTCTGTGCTTATAAGTTCAACATGTGTGTCAGCACCACAGCTACATGTGAACAACTTCTGCAGACTCCCTTTTTTTTAATCAGGTCAGGTCTCTGAACATGATGTGTAACCCCACATTATACCATACTGAACCTGAGTGCTTATAGAATGTATTTTTAAGAAGCTTCAGGGATAAGCATATGAGGGGGAGAAAAAGTAAATTAAAACCAGACTATACATAAAGTTTTTTCCTCTGCATCTGACAGTGCATTCTCCCTGCTTTGCAGAGAAAGTTAAATTTCTAGCTTAGCAGGCACTACACACAGTGCCTGGTAGGTAGATGATTTCTCAGCTGTTCAGATAAAGTAAGGCTGGACTCCACAAAACTGAAATTTAATAAAAATGCAAAAGAGAGTAACTTGAAAAAAAATTAAAACCCCAAGTTTTAAGGTAATAATAAGTATTTCTTCTATAGGTAAACATATTTAAGTGCAGAACACTTAAAACAAATAACCTGTGTACCTGAACTGTGGAACTGATTTCAGATGCAAATCCTCCTGTCAAGGGTGCCTCATGGCTAATCAGCAATCGCCCAGTCTTCGCCACCGACTGAAATGGAAAAACAAACCCCCAAAATGTCATCAAATTACAAATTTAACATTTCTTACTTGTACTATTTGGGTAACATATGAAATATGTGACATTATTAGCAGTATTAGAACGTAGCTACTTTTCCACTCTTGCATTTCCAGTGAAAGATAAATTATCCTAAAAGACTCAACTGAGTAATTAATAGGATGCTTTAATGTTTACTACAAAAAATGTTTACATTTTCCATTCAATTTTAAGCAAATATCAAGAACAAAAATTGAATCCATCGCATATGAATTTACACTATTAATGCAAACTGTAACATTTCTGAAATAGAAAAAAGGATTTTAACAAGTAGCCCATAAAAACTCGAATCCTGAAAATACTGAAAGACACACATATAAAGAAATCCTTCACTGATATCTCTGCACAATCAGTTCCTATGTTCCTACAAATCATAGCTATTCAGAAAGTAAAACTGTTAAATAAAAATTTTAGCAAGAAAATACATGGATTACTGATGCTTATTTAAGTTTTACAATTAGAAGTACCATTTTCTAATTTTACATCTCAATGTTTGTGCAATCTTTATGTGATCTACTTTACAAATAAATACATAGCATACAGAAGGTGATCTAAGCATCTTTAATTAAAAAAAGTCTATCTTCACTATGACACATAACAACGAAAGCAAAATATGTTTAATCTGATGGGAATATAAAGCTTCACCACACTCAAATATCTTGATGTTTATTGCAGCTACATGCTAAATTGCCTAGAATCAAACAGTATCAGACACCTTTGGTCAGAAATATAGCAGTAAAGTCTCTGATTCCATAATATGCATTTTAAAATTAATATACTATTACAGTGCATTAAAAATTTTCATAAACTTTTAGACATGGATATCAGAAAAAAATCAGATTAATGTGTATGTTAACCTTTCAAGAACAGTTACAGTCTGATATTTAAGATAAGTACATAGTGTACTGCTGGTGCACCATTAGTCATCAAGCGGAAAAGCCCAAGTCAGCACTATCATATTAGACTTTCTGAATACTGTGATCTTCAATTTAATGTCTACACCAGCACAGTCTCCAGTTGGGCAGCTCTGTGTTATCTGTGTAATAGAACACATAAAGACAATGCCTTAATTATGCAGCTTTCCCTCTGATTCAATATTTTTCTAATTTTTTTGCCTGTCCACAGATGTGCTGGCAACTCACAGCCTACAAACATGATCCATATACTGTACTATGAAGTGGTTTGACAACATTCAGAGTTAAACAAGACAGAAAATGCATTTCAACACTTGGAAAATAATCCAGTTACATAGGCTAATTTCTTTTTTTTGCCAGCACTGGAAACTCATCCCGAAAGAGCAGAGGCATTTGCCTGCACTGTAAATCTGCCCAATACATTAAAACACTTCAACGAACAAAATGTATGCTCCAGTTTTAAGTTGATATGATAAAACAAATACAATCAAGTACAAGTTGCTATGGTAAAACTGATACAACTAATCAATGTAAAAGTTCGGGGGCTTTGTTTCGCTTGTTTGTTTTTAAATCCTCCTATTATAATTTTGAAGAAAGATTCTGTTGCCTATATTTGTTCTGAGAGGTTCACATTTTGATATGTTACAAACTGTCATTAAAGTAACAGATTTCATTTTTCAGAATATAGTAGTATGAAACAGACACTCTTAGGAAAATTCACAAGTGATCAGACCAGTAATCCAGCAGTCCAGTATCTTATCTCTGGAGATAACTCAATGTTTAGGGAAAAGGAAGAATAGGGCCTTCAATGTGTTCCTTCACTATGGCTCAGCTTCCAATTATTTTCACATCACCAGTTTCCTGAATCCAATATGGTCTCTTGCTTGCAGTAACTAACTTGTAACTTTTATTTCAACTGTTCTCAAAGTGGAGCCATGTAAACAATAAAAACAAACCAAAGAATTACACAAATATAGCAAAAAACTCAAAAAAAAAAAAAGAAAAAAGAAAAAAACACCACACAAATCCAAAATAAAACAAAACAAACAAACAAAAAGTTAAAAATAATCTCTCTTTGGAAACCTGTCTCTACTATAAGATGAATCCTGGTTTTTATATGTGATTCCCGAGGTCTTCAAGGACTCCTTGCCAGGAGAAAGTTGTTAAAAGAGAACAAGTAGCTGTGATCTCCAAGTCATGCATACAAATACCCCAGCCCTACTGGAACACAGTGCATATATATCATTCCCGGTACAAAACTATGCCAGCATAGCTTCAGTGCTTTTAGTATCCATCCCAGCTTGTTCAGGAGCAGCATGGATACCTGCATCACATTGCACACACAAAAAAAAATTCTCCTAATGGTTAAACCAGACTCAAAGTGAGCAGAAATAAACCCCTAAACTGCACTGCAAATAGCGTCACGGACTTAAGTAAGGATGGGAGTATTGTGATTACTAAACATTACAAGCTCCTCACATCAACTTCTACTTTGCATTAACACCGTGTTCCTAAACTACAGTGAGTCTTTCAGAAAGACATGCAACCTTAATTACAATATTTCCAGTGTTCGCAAGTGCAGCACACATATTTGTAAGTTCTTCCAATGCCCTGTACAATTTTGCACCTTATTTCCAAACTAATTCGGCTGACATAACTACTAAGCTGCTGATTCTTGTTTTATTTTTTGCTAGAAACATTATCTATGATCACATTTCTGCTCCCACATGAATAAGACCATGATTAAATGGTCTCAACCATAATTTTGCTCGGCTTAGCAGCCTGAGCTCTAAATCTTTCAGCAAACAGTACATTTCCAATTCCTTCATCATTCTTACTCTACCCTGAATCATCTCCAGCTTCCTATGTCCTTCTTGAAGCACACCCATCTGGAACCAGCATTCCAGACTTTCTCAGCACACCACCAAATACAGAGATAATACAGCCTCAGTACTGCTGCTCTCAGATGTATCAGGCCTTTCAGCCAAAGTATAATAACACAAGTCCAGCTTAAACTAACAACTGTGATTCCCTGTTCTTGGGAAAGAGGGTTTTCTTCTTAAAGGATAATTGCTTCCTGGAATAAAGATAGAAATATAGTGTGCATTTATTATTTCAAGACATAAAATTATATTTGGATGTGCTGAAAAATACATTGTGTGTCTGAGCCTAGCTCAGTTAATGAGCTTATCTTCTCTTTATCAGTAACTGTGTCTATTTTATCTGTTTATTCAGCTGTTTGTTGTCTCTAGTTTTTTTTATCAGTAACAGTTTTAAATGTTTTCCATATGTTTGATGGAAATACTCAACAGGTTCAAAATCCAACTTTGCAGGACCTTGGGACTTTACTATTTCCATTCACTAACACTGCCTTTCCATGCCATAGAGTTGAAGTCAGCACAGCACTAATGCCCTTCTTCTCAAACTGTGTTCATTTGTTTTGTGAGTGCCTATTAAATGTTCTTAAACAACATTGAACTGTAGGTCATGAATTTCTAATTATTTTTTAATAGCTCTTTCTTCCTTGATAACTTCTTCCTAGTATATGGATCATTCTACCTAATTGATCTGGTACAAGGGGTTTAGGGGTTTTTTTGTGGCAAAACTGCTAATAAACAGACTAATAAATTCCTGGTCAAGAGGTATTTTCATTTAGCAAACATATTGGGTTCTTGTATGCCCTTTTAATTATGTTAATTTTTTTTCTGTCTTACAAATGACAGTACTATACATTAATAACAGCAGACAATAGCAACAGATGTGATTTTTTTTAAACACAATTTTAAAATATATATTACAATTTTAAAATATATATTGCCATATAGAAGTGTTTAAGTACATATAACTTAGAAGAAAGCCTGATCAAAAATCTCCAACATTGTCATACACTGGTAGTGTTCTAGGATGGCTAACTTATTTAATTTTGGGATCTTCAAGTGAAAATTTAATCTTATTTCCTGGAAGCAAAATAGTCAATCAATTAAAAGTAAAAATTTCAAAACTAGCTGCTATGCATTCTATACGGCACAGTAGACATGGTTAATGATTATTTGCAGATATCAATGCTCTTCTATAAAGCATTAATTACATTTTTAAACTCCATTGCAAAACATTAGTCTCTGTTAGTTCAAATGAAGCAATAATTCAACCTCCAGGATAACCAAAGCCCAATGTTCAGAAAACCATTTACAGACCAAATGAATGTAGCTCAGTAACATCATCAGGTAATGGTGTCCTCAACTTTCAAACTTAATGGGAAATACCACTGGCATGAAGCTGGACAAAACAGTGCTAAACCAGCACAGTGTAACAAATTGGCCAGCATAGAATCCTACAGTTTTATCATCTTTTAAAAAGGAGTGCAATCTTTTGTTTGGATTAGGAAAAGAAAAGGATGGCCTTTCAAAGAACAACATATTTTGCACCCTCAAAACCAGACATTTGCATTTCTGTAAGGGCTTGATTCTCCGTTTCCTCAGGATCCCCACTCTGTCTTCCAAAAACCTAGTCTTTACACTTTTTCTTACCGAAGTAAAAGATGAAAATTTTTAAATGCATTAAGATTTTGAAATTCTGCAGCTCACGTAGAGTGCTTTTGAAAATGTATTTTCAAAGAATTTGGTATGGCATAAGATTGGCAGGATAAAAATGTTTCTTCTGTACATCCACAACCACAAGTTGTTGCTTGCTGATCTTTAAGGTCCAGATATACTTCTGAGGGCACTAAGAGATTCTGTAGGTGTATCATTGTCTCAAATTAAATGAAAACAAACTTGTTTTTTTGCCATCTTTAGTAACAGACCATAAAGGAAAGTCAGAGGCAACATCCAAGCATTTAGAGAGCATGGCTCCCCTTTGTGTCATGGTCACTCTGTGTTTTCAGAGACAAGTTCAGATGATGCAACCTTGGGCTTTCAAAAGGGAAAGGTCCTACCCTGCTCAGAAGCTCCTGTTTCCAAGCCCGTCCTTCACTCTCCTCAACACCCAAGTGGCTACAGGGAAAGCCAGCTGAAGGGGATAATCTGATTTATGCTGTACAGTTATCAAAAAGCAGCAAACTCCACCTCAGAGACAGATTTAGAGATGGGAGGCAGATCAGGATTCGCTGACAGAAACCTTCAGCAGTGCTCTCTTGCTCCAGAAGGCAGCAGAGACCCAGAATATGGCACATCACTCATCTCTGCTATATCCAGTCTTTAGAGAAGAGACTCTAGACCTTTATACTATTACATTAACCACAAATCAAAACCAGAAACCAATACTGACTATACTTTTCCACCTCAATTTAATTGCCATGACTGTTTTACCTTGGTGTCATTCACAGGCACAACAACTGATGTTGTATCAGAGCAAAAGCCTAATGATCGCTCTGATAAGGAAATGTAAAAAAAAAAAAAAAACCTAATGCCTTCACAAAAAAAATACTTTCAGGGTGCAATCTGAAGGTTTTCTGAACCGCAACCCAGCATTTTTGCAGTGAAGCAGCTGAGCAAATTATTTTCAACTTCCTTGATCACACTCTTAATCCTAGAGTTTCTATAATCACTTTTCTGTTCAACTCTCAATTCATCACATTGGTTGTTTTCTCCCCCCCTACAGGCATCAATGACAGAAGAAAACAACACAAGCACTTTGAAACTTAAGTGCTGACACTACCAATAACATTCTCTGCCCTTGCTTTAGTAGAAAGCAGTCAAAACAAAATGAGTTTCATGGTAAACTGCATTTAACACTACTACTTTCCGCACACAGCAATACCACTACTTCCAGTGTAACCAGCTGCTTCACTAACACAGCAACTGCCTTTAAAGAAATTATCAAAGCCAAAATTTTATTATAAATGGCTGCTATTTTGTCACAATGGCAAGTTGTCTATTTTCTTTTAGAAGAAAATCTTCTTCTCAGAACAAAAAGATTTTCCATCTCTTACAAAAGAGGAATTATTTTGATGTTCACTTTCCCATTTAAATTTCTGCCTACTTTTGATTGTGTTCTTTAAAGACTATAAAAATTTTCTGCATAATTGAAAAATTAGCTTTCCACAATATTTTTTTTAAAGCCAGCAAAAGTACTGAAATTGCATTTGTATTGTATCCTATTTTGCACCAAACATGTATGAAGCAATTATAAAATTGTATAAAAATGAACACTAATAGATATGTGCTTTTACCAAAACCAAATCAGAAACTTAAAAAAAGTTTCCCCAAAGAAAAAAGACCTGCAATAATAAATTTACATGGCAAGGATGATCCTTTAGGGCTCCCAGACTGCAAAGAGCACAAAGATGAAGAGGCTTTAATTCTGGCTTCTGTCAAGGAGAAGCAAAACATAGGAGAAAACACTAACAGGAATCAAGGACAAGGGAAAGAACAGAGAACAGCCCTCCACTGATGTTGAACTAATGTGACCTTTGCATATTAGGGTGGTAAGAGAGGCTGTCCTGCTGCACAAACACCCTATGACATTGTTCCTATAACCTTACCTGCCTTCTCTGGAGCAAAAGATCAAAAAACAGGCAAAATACACACGCAAAAAAAAATAAACACCTTATCGGGAAATTTTTAGTCTAACCTCCTTTGCAATTAACTTCAAATCACAGTAAAAGATCAGATATTAGAGAAAATAAATAAAGATCTAAAAGTAAAATGCATTACACCTCTATCATAGTAATGGAGAAAAAATTAAGAGAAGTATTAGAAATGTATTTGCTGCCCAGTGAGATGTTTACCTGAAATCAAAGGATTAATGCTTCAACAAGTAAATTATCAAACCACGTACTATGCTGCAGCATGTTGTAGACAGCTGCCATACTGTCTATTCAGCTTTGAAAGTTACTACCATGCATTTGAATATTGATTTCTAACAACAGGTAAACCTCCAAAAAGAAAAAAAAAACACCCCCCTGAAGTTGATGTTACATGGCCATTTTAAATCTGTTTTCCCTTAAGCAATGAGTCCAGCTGTACCTCCACCTGACTACTACTTTTGCCATCTCCATAGTATTAGCAGGATGAAAATCCTAATGAGAGCCCAGAGGAGGAAGAAGGAACAAGTAAACAATTTAGAGCACAGGGAAAAGCTGGACTACATTTTTGACAGTGGCAAAGGCAGAAGCAGAAGAGAATGCTACCAGCAGAATAGGGGAGGCTCTAGTACAGACCCCCACAGTACTTGCTTGTCACTGGCTTCCTGGTAGAATATTGTACTCTATCCACTAACCGTGACCATCTAGGCCCCATCACACAAACACCATTCTACCTATCCAGCTGTCCATTGGATCACAGCATAACACACTGACTTGGATACAGGAGTATTCTGAGAGAGAGTATCAAGAGCTTTTCTGTCATTTATTGCTCATCCCTTGTCACAGATCTAGATACTTATCACAGATTTAGCCTCAGCAAGGCCATGCTTACTTTTCCTCATCTTCTCCTTAATATGTTCAGAAATTATGTGAAACTTTCAGTCTGTGTGAAGAATACTAGTTTTAATTATTAAAAACAGCCTCAAAGCATTTACTGATAATTCTTTCATGAAATATATAACATTTTCTTAAACTTGATCACAAACAGACAATTCAGTGGTCACTGAAGCAGAAGATGTGCATCTGTGAGCAGTCTGAGTGCTGACAGTGAGATGACCCACAGCTGAGAGCACTGCAGCAATCTCAATACCATTTGCAGAACTGTATTCTAAATTATTATTTAGAAAATATTATTGTTGTTTTCTCCTCAACCAACTCCGCAGTTGCATCCGGGGTAGACTATACACCCTCAGCAGAGTTGCAGATGACACAAAACTGGGAGGAACAGCTGACTGACCATGAGCCAGAATGTGCACCCGCAGCACAGAAGGCAAATTGTATCCTGAGCTGCATTAGGAGGACTGTTGTGAGCCAGATAAGGGAGGTGATGCTGCCCCTCCACTCAGCATTGGTATATATGGCCATACCTGGAGCTCTGTGTCTGATTCTGCACTCTTACTGTAGTAAGAGACACATGAACATATTGGAGAGTCCAACAAAGGGCAACAAAGATGATTAAGGGTCTGGGATGAAGGGACCTCATTGATGTATACACATACCCAAAGGGACGCTGCAAACCAGACAGAACGAGGCTCTTCTCAGTGGTGCCCAGCAACTGCACTGCATAGTTTGTCATTATGCTGATATTGCATAACACACTGGTTAAGCCTCACCACTTTGAAATCCTCATCAGGATGAATCTTTTCCCCAGTTTAAAACATATGCATGACAGGAACAGTTCATAAAGAACTAATGTGACCACAGCAGGGATGCACATATGGAACATCTTGCAGAGAAATGTTAACACAACCATAAAACTTACTGACTCGACACACCAGGATTTTAATATTCCAGTATGTATCATTTTACACTACAAATGCCAAAAATAATTCTGAAATTATTCCTGCATATTTCTGTATAACACCAAAAAAACAATGCTCTAGCATGAAAATGGTGGTGTAGAGTTAATGAAAAATGAAAACAAGCACAGGAATAACGCAAAGTAACATGAAAAATTTTAAAAACTACAGTCAAAATCAAAAAGGGCTGGCTACAGAACTAGGTAGAGCATCCCAAGAAGCAATGAAGAGAAAATAATAAAAAAGAGTTATGGCCTTTACATCCAACACAACAGAGTAGTAACTTGCGATTTAAATAGCTGAGACAGTGAAAAGAGAAAAGAGGTATAACACACAGCAGGGTGCATCTCAATACAGCTTGGGCTGCTTCAGTTTTAATAGAAGAATGTTAAAGCAGATTAAAAGGATTGATATTCTATCAAGTAGTGACTAACCCTCTAATGCCTTTCAGTAAACTTCATCTTGTAAAATAACACTCCTACAAACCCCCTTGTAATACCTTTCTAACACCATTTTATGTACCCTAAAACAATTAATTGCTACAAAATCAGCACCTTCTAACAATGGTCATAGAATGTAGGGACAATTGAGAAAAGCCGTGTGCAGATGGATACTCCTGCTTAACCTAAAAATAAACTACAGAACACAAATTAGTCTTCATAAATTAACTTGCCTCTTCAGTTTTTTCATACCCATGCTCAGAACTAACATTTATTTTAGGTCTTAGAAGTTATAAGTCTATTAGTAAGTCAAAATTTAGGATTATTTAGCCCTTTTGCCTTTCAGAAATTATGTGCATTGTGACTATTAATAATCACAGGTTTTGAAAATTTCATCTGTCCCTCAAATTCCTGGAATAATCAGGCTGTAATAGTACATCTCCTCTTCACTATAACAATTCTTTATTAAAAATAAAGTAAAATCCAAGCTTTTAAGTTTGTTTTTTGAGGTTCCTCCAAACTAACCTTTAAGGAAAGACTGAAGTCTTCTACAACCAAAAAGGCAGGGAAAACACCCACTTTCTAAAACATGCAAGTCCAAAAGTCTTAGAGGCATCTTCCTTAGAACTATCAAGGTACCTAAACCCCTGAGACACTAAGAGCATCTAGCCAGCTTTATCACCCATCCTCATAACCACCACCATTTCCTAACTCTTCCAGGTGCTCTGACTCTCACGTAAAGTCACACGGAAAAGTCAAACAGCAAATCCGGGTCATAAAACTTTATGAAGATGAACAGTGCCTCAGCTAAAATTCCTAATTGCAATTTATTCTTTTATTCTTGAAAAAAGAGATGGGATCTTGGCCAGTTCTTAAAGAGCTCCCAGAGACAATCCAGTTATTTGTAAGATTCGCAGATCTTCTGAAAAGCTCTCCAGTTATTCCGGAGGATCTAAGAATGGAACAACTAATTCACTGCCATACTCACACCCCATTGCACACACACAAATACTGTCTGGAACAAATTTTAGCATTATTCATCCAGAAGCAAAACACTGTGTTGCCAGATAGGACCCACATAACAGGCCTCCTCAGAATAATTTTATTGAGGCTAACTATAGGTTTAGAGAACTTGAAGAAAGCTAACAACTGTTCCTAAAAGACACAAAATAGCATCAGGTCACCAGGAAAATAAGTAAAACAGTCTGAAATTTTATTGCTGAATACAACAATGCTTTTATTTTCTCCTATTGAATTACTTAGTAGCTTCTAACACAATAACTCTGTAAGACAAAAAATAGAGTGTCCCAGCAAAAATCCTGCCTTGATCTGAAAAGAAAGATTAAAATGAAAGTAATGTTTCTTAAAGCTGTAGATGAAGAAAAAGACTGAGATGAATATAAGAACTTGAAGGCAGAACCAACAGAAGAAAAACATGAATTCTGGAAAATGAGAAGTGCAGGAATGTCAATGAAGAAAAGAACAGAAAGAAAAAAGAAAAGGCCATGGTAAGAGAGATGCCAAGTTTTTGAAAGAAAATACCTGGATTCTAGAAGTAGAAAAAAGGAACTGAGAAGAGTGCTGGTAATACCAATTGTGGCATACCCCTCGTCTGTTTTTCACTCTAGTTCATATTGGGAGTTCTAGCATGACCAGGACAGCAGCAAGACTTTGTTCAGGCCATGACAGTTCACTATTAGCCTGATTTATGCGATTTGCTCTTTATCCCCACACAGTGTCTTCAAAGACTCCCATCTCTTTCTGCCCCATTCTAAGATTTAAGACCTAACAGTCTTCCAAACCATAAACATAATTGTTTACCTTACCCTTTCAAGAGGAAAAACAACAAAACCAACCACGCACAATGCTCAAAGATTCCCTTCTGAGACATATTGCCTTCTGAGGCTACTATATTGGACTGGTCTGACCAAACATCTCACCAAACTTTCAGCAGAAAAAAATTGAATATCAAGTTTTAAGACTAGTATAAATAGCATCTGAACTCTAATAAAGCATCATCATCTACTGTAGGCTAATCACGCCAGCCAGAACATCTGATAACACAACTAATCATGCACAATGTTTCAGAACTGGGCAACAGGGTTTGGGGGTTTTTTAAACCACAAACAGGAATAGAGAAAATCTGCTCTACTCCTTACAGGCATGAAAATAAGTCTCCTCGATGAAGAAAGGTATTTTATGCTTGAAAACACTTTTGCCCTGAGTCAGAAGTCATCTAAATTGCTCAGCAGGCAAAAACATTCCTAAGCTGATTCCCAGTACCTGCATCTATTTATCTAACCACAGACTGTCTGTGTTCTCACAAACAATCCAGCCATCATTTGCCCTTATGATATACCTAAATAGCAAGTGAAAGGTAAAAGGAGATTTTTCAACTCAAGACTAATATGGCGCCTTCTAAAAAGGGAAATAGATGTTTACAAAGAATGTTCTAAACGGTCAAACTTTCACAGACACAGTTTGTCTAAAATAACGAACTCAGTGTCCTCCAGTTGCCACATGTTCACAAAACATTTTAGGCACAGAAGAAGGGAACATCAGTAAGTTTCTAGCCACCAATAAACACCTGTGAAGATGTCTTTTAAGCATGTGGTGGGGAAAGAACCACTTTCTTGGCAGATTTCATATCAGCAACTGTCTTTTTCAAGTAACATCGCAAGAATCACATTGAGGAAGACCAGAGCATGTATGCTAAATCTGAAAGCTACTGCATTTTATAATCTGAAAAACCATTTTGAAAATTTATGCAAGACTTCTAAAAATAATTCACTAAAACTCCCAAAGAAGCCAGAGCTTCAGCATCTGTGAATCCAGCATCTGCTTCATTCCTGTTTCCTGACTTTATTTCCAATTCTGATAGCAGAAATACAGCTTCACAGACAGCTGAATCAGTTTCACTGCACCTGTTGAACCCACTTATGCCTAGGATTTATTGGACTTAGAATCTGATTTACTAACATGGGTTATATGGGAAAGCAAGAGGCAATACAATGGAAATATCTGAGCAAAATAATCACTAAATAATTTAAGAAAAATATGAAGTAGACAAGGATGGTCAGGGAGATGACTGAAAATGAGAGCTGTGCCATCTCTGACCCCTTGAAGAAAGACGTTTAGTTTGAAGGATACAGACTGTTTACAGAATTTTGTGCCAAGTATCTTGCAAACCTATGCCTTAAAAATTACTGTATCCCTTGTTTATGTTCTTCTTAATGTATTTTTTCTGTATTACTTACAACAAATCAATTTTTCTAAAGCAACAACCAATTTGCCTTCTCCTTTCACTCGTTCAGGGTTATATTTTGTCCTATTCTCCCTCTATCTCTTGTGCACTCTACATCAAAACCACCTAAGCAATCCTTGCGTCATTTCTTCAGCAATCTCAATTTTTTTCTATGTTACACACTCTCTGTATTCGACCTACTTCAACCTATGGAAGAATGGTCTTTTACAAGGTATATATTAATTTTCAGCCTGTGAGTCAAGAAAATGAGGGTCCTGTGACCTGACCTCATTTTTCTATTTGTCAGTATCCCAGTAGTCATTTTGCAGCAAGACTTAAAAGCATTAAGTTCCTTCAAGCTTAGTAAAAATCAGCCTCTCTGAGGGAGATTAGTACTTCTACTTAGTAAACTAACAAAAGACAAGCTGCACTTAACACTATCCTTCCTGCAGCTTTTTCAGCAACCAGTATGCACCAATAGATTCTCTTTGTCAGTTTTTGTCTAGCCAGCCATTTCAGAGAGGAGCTGAGCACCCTAACATAGGTAAACGGAGAATAGAGAACGGTGAAAGGTAGGAAATGTGGAACATGAATCCATACACAAACAAGCTCTGCTACTCATGCACTAATTATTTTTCATTCTTTATCACAATGTTGTTAACCAAAGTAAAGAAATCATTTCATTTCTATGCCTTCATAGCTTTGCATGGAAAGAGAAGAGATGGTAAGGCCAAATCCAAAATCCATGGAACATATATTTGAGAGTTCTGTTTGGGTTTTTTTTTCCAGACCTCCATTTAATGGAACATTCCTACTATGCCATTGGGATTTTTACATCATTAACATAGCATTCTCAGTAATTTGTATGAAACTTTTTAATTTCAATTTCCATAAAAATACTGTCAAACATGAGACAATTATTTTCTATTCTATTATTTCTTTATATTAACTGATTAAGATTACATGATGACCCAGTCTATATAAATTTGCAGTTTTTACTATGTTTTCTGGACTAATTGTATGTGACAAGAAGTCTGAAGCTCTATGATGTAAACAGAGGTTGATATTCCATAATCTTTCCTTTATTGTAAATTTTACTTTTATAAACTATGACTTTATTTTCTGACAAATGCCACTATTACAATCTTCCAGCATGTTCCATCAAAGTCTTCCATAGCCAAGATAAAACTAATAAAAAGATTAAACTACACTAAAATAAGAACCTCTTCCAATGCTCAAAGACATTAAAAGGGTCAATCATATGCCTTTTAGTTCTACATTATTTGACCAAATTCATTCTTCAATTATCCATTTCCATTAATTTTAACAGCCTTTGTGCACAAGTGACACACTACTTAGAGCTGCATTAAGACAATTACATTTGCTGGGTTAGCACAGGACAATAAAGCATTAATATACATAAAAACTGTCACAAAATACATGCATTTGTCACTGATGTCAATGGAAATCTCTTCAAACACCAAGTCAAGTCTCAGATTTGAGATAGGTATTTCTTGACACAAAATAGAGCTACACTTCATTGCTATCACTAATTATAGTGATTTCAAAATGTACACAAAGGAAAGTCTATCTGTAGACCAAGAAATACACTTTGTTTTTAAATAGCCTCCCCTGATAAGCTGAAAAACTGTGAAAGTAAACTGCGAAAATACCCTGCTTCCATTAACTCATACAGATTTTTTTTATTGTACTTATCACCACAGCATCAAAATGAGTCAGCAGCATGAGCAGCAAGAGTTTATAAATATTCCTTATCTATTTAGTGTATACTCCTAAAAGAATTAACTATCTGGTTTCTTCTGTTCAACATGACACACAGACATTTGCATTTCTCACTTAGATGAGCAGCTTAAAAGACACATTGAACCCTTTACATGCTTATCAACTAAAAGACAGCAAACATCTTCGTCCATGACAGAATAAATACTCAAAGCCTGTAATTCATTCAGTGCAGAGTTCTGAATATTGCTGAATAATAGTCTTTGTTCCCTCACTTCTGCTTATTTTGTACTGTTAACATATCTTAGACACAGTGTTTACTCTAAACACTTTGAAATGTGATAGTCTTAGACTATGTGTCACATGAATATTTTT
>VYXB01008793.1:1998-20862 GCA_013397135.1 Pachyramphus minor
TGCCCCGGTCCTGCGAGTCGGTGGCTGGAGCGGTGGCCGTAGCGCAGGGGCCGCTCGTGTTTCCGGTGTTGGTCTCTCTCGAGTGTGCACTATGCAATTGCTGCCACCCTGCCTTCGTATTACCAGCGAGCGGTGCGGCTGACGGAGGCTGCGAGCGAGGCCGCCAGCTGCCCCCCGGTACGAACCGGGAGTCATAGCACGCTAATAGTGAGGGTCTTTTAAGAGTTTTGACGTGAAGTTGTAAGAGGAGAGCAACCCAGACTTGCTGCCAAAGCGTTGCCGTACTGGTTAGTCAGCAACTTGATTATCCTTCACCGCATCTCGCTCTTCGTGATGCCGTGGTGCGTGAGAGGGGGTTACGCCGCATCTGCCATTAATTAAATTTAGGGAAATAGCAAACTGAATAAATTCGGTGGTTTACAGCACTCACTCTTGCACACACATCTTCCCTGTAACAAAAAAGCGTGCCAGCAGCCATCTCTTCCTCTGTAACCTAGCGACATTAAAAAAATATTTTTTTTCAGAGTTGTTGGCTATACTGAACAATGCAACTTTTGTTTTAAAAGAGCTCTGCACTGCCATCTTTGAAAGACACTTTTAAACTCGAGAACATGTGTGTACAAATATCCTGAAAAGTTTTATTGCCTCGTCGTATCAGGGTGCTGACCTCTGGTAAATCTTATATGAAAAAAGTATTTAAAACTGGGATTTGTTACCAGTCGCTCTTCATTGTATATAGAATTCTATAAATTGTATGCTTTGGGGATAATTTATTTAAAAAAATAATAAAAAGTTTTAATTCCACATCCTATTTGCCAGATAGCTGCATTTGCTACTCGTTTCTGGAAAGGTACAGATTTCGTTTTATGTTTAAAGGGATACCAGCAAAACTGATTGAGTGAAGTATTCTCTAGAACATCAAATGTATAGTGTATTTTACAGATTGAAAGTTATCTTTCTTATTTGGAGAGACTTTATGAACGTGTTAGAATTGTATGAACGCATTTCTGAGCTGCCTTAAACCTTGTATTTTTTATAGAAGGCATAAAAAAGGCCTGTGTTTTAAATATGTATGGCTTTTTGTATTTTCTAAACGTGTAAATTAGTAAAGAAAGAGCTTTAAATAATGGATGCGGTTAAATTGTTTTCCAAGGACACTTGAACTCTCAGAACCCGAGGTTGGGGGGGATGGGAGGAGGCGGGAATTGAACCACAGAATAACAAACCAAAAAACACTCAACAAACAAAAATCTCTGTTTGCCTGTAATACTTTACATGGATGTAAATTACTGCTATTCTTACTTTAATGAATAATTACATGCAAAAAGTAAATACAGCTTTGAAAGTACTACTTTAAATGAGTTGTTCATTTTATAATGCGTTGGCATGGTAACTTGCCAGTGCTAGAAAAGAGTAAAGCAATTCAAAGACAGTGCTCCTGTATGTATTTATTCACCGCGCTTTCTTCGTGGAGGCGCGTTGCTCTCACTGACGCATGTAGAAATGCTCCTAGGCGTGCAAACAAGTGGTGAGAAATACATCACACAGAGGTGGCAAGCGTTTCGAACAAGGCTTCTCTTGGGGCAGGCAGGGGCACAGGCATCAAGGCGGCTGCAACAAAACGCAAAGTTTACCATTCAGCCTGCCTTCTCCCACAACGAAGAATGCAAAAGTAAACACACTGAAGGGATCAGCAATTACTAGATCTTGTAATACTGTTCTTAGGAGTTGCTTTGCATCGTGCTGAAGCCTGGTTTGCTGCCAGAGCTACTGATCTACACTCAAACACCCTTAGATAAATAATTACACTCTTAAGCTGTGTCGAGTGCTGATACACTTGACCTTGTAAATAGAAATGTTTGCAGTAGGAATAAACTCCAGCATTGGAAAATCTTTTAAACGTTAACACAAAAGAGAGAGCTCAGTCCTCTGGGGATTTGAGTTTGGACTGTCAAGCTAGGCACTCACAAGAAAGAAAAAAAAAGAAAAAGGCAGGGGGGAAAAGTTTATTTATCTTCTATTGACGGTGTTTATTTAAAGCTTTTCGTTTTAAAGGCTGTAATTGGAAGGCAAGTCAGAAGTTTAAAAGCTACCACAAATAAACTTTGACTGAGGGGGCGACAGATGAACAAGATAGTGTCTTTTTCATCTTACCAGTTCTTGACAGAGCACAAATCCACATCTGTCTGTTGTATAAATCAACAAAATTAGAAATCCCTGCTTCTGGATTAGTTATTTCAATGACAGATTATTTTATTATTTCTTCAGGATGTGAATTTGATTATGTTGCCCAGCAATAGATGCACACAAGCGCACGTGCACACGCATAAACCAACCCCAAATAGTTGAGATACCTAACAAGTGTGTGAGTATGGTGCGCAGCTATGATCTCAAGTTTGTTTTTAAAGTCATCTGAATGGTTGAGTGAGCTTATTGTTAAAACAAAGCTGGAAACTGTTTCTTCAGGAGGAGGATAGAGTTGGGTGAGACTTGTAAATAGAGTCAGCTTTCTATACAAAGTGCTGAGTTCACAAATGGGTGGGGATGATCTGAAATACTTTAGAAGATGACCAGAAGCATATTTTCAGTTTGTCAACAGTTAGCACCCACAAGGACTATTTAACTCGTTGTTGATGAAAAATGAAGTCCCAGCTACAAACCTTTATTTTTCTTCAGTTAGGAGTAAAGACATTAGCACCAGAAAAGGACTGATAATTAACTACTGCAATAAACTCAAGACTTGATTGTACAGGCTCCTGTCAAAAGCATCTGCGTGAAATAAATCAACACTGAGTACCACTAGGCAAGGACGACTCATCTGTATGCTTCCTTCTCCACAAAAAGTGGATTGTTTGAATTTAAATAATTGTACAATAAATACAGCTGAACTAATTATGTCCTGTGAGCTCCTCTCCATAAGGAAATAACTCTGTGGGTTTTACTGTGTTGTCGAAGTAAGCACAACTTCCCGGAGAAATGGTTGCCTGTGTTGGTATGTGTCTCAGCCAAAAAAGCCTGTGCAGATGTTGATGTCCATCAAATCCGTGTGTCTTTTGCTTGATATTTAGACAAATGGAAATTCTTGAAATGTCAAGTAATGTAGCAAGGACAGACTTAAGCAAGGAAAAGACTTCACATTCCCTGAAGGAGGGAGATTTTTCACAGTAAGAGAAGTTCTCTTGTTTGTCTGGGTATTGGATAGTGCTCTGTGCTGAGGTCCTGTCCAGCCTGTCTCTTCCAGGGGGGAGAAGGAACTTTCCATCATTTCATGTAAAATAATCCAGTAGGTTCTGCTCCCTTTTCATTCCCAGTTACCAGGTTTGAATTCTTGGTGACAGTTTATTTGTCTTTGCAGGCACTTCAGTGACAAATGTTTAAGGGAGTGTGGGACAATGGTGGAGAACAAGGAGGCAGTTCATTGAACTGACAGTGACCATACAGTAAATAGAGGGAGATTCAAGCTTCACTGATCACCCAAGGACACAGCAAAGCTTTTGTATGCAATCACAATGGACATAACATAAGGTCTCTGTTTATTTTTAACAATATACACCAATGTATACAGACAGCCATACATAACTTTAAAATTGTTATGAAATGAAGCCTTACAATGGCCATAAGCAAAGCTCTGGTTTGGCCAAGTCTTTTCATGGTCACACTGGAAGGCATGATGGATTTTAGTTACAATCTCCACTCCTCCTAAGAGCTTTTGATGTACTTTTTGATGTACTGCAGGCATGCATCTATAGGACATATCTCAGATAGGGCTGCAAAGGTGGTGGCAGACATCTTTGCAGGTGCAGAACAAGACATTCCATCTCAATGCAACGCAAAACCGGTACTTGCTTTTTGCTTTATTTTTAGTTTTGAAAGTTGTTTTTCCTTTGGAAGGTGAGACGTACTTCAAGTGCACATTTAAAAAGTAGGGGGACACAAAATCATCACCAATTGAGTAATGGAAAATGCTTCTTGAGTGACTGAGTTGCATTGCATCTTCAAATGTCCCTGAAAAAAATTCAGACTTTGAAGAGATTTTGTTCCTGTCCTCAGTAATAACATCACACATTGCTACACTGCTTGTGGTAACATACCCATTGCAAGTCCTCAGGAGACAGTAATTGTGCAACAGAAAACATTTTCAAGTAGGAAGAGTGGTGCTTCTCTCTAAGGTTTCATGTCTGTGACACAGATTTGTAAGCAGTAAAGTCGAAAGTTACTGTATTTTACTGGAGGCATTGGCTGTGGTAGAGAGTTGAAAAGGCTCACATTGACTGTCTGAATGACATAAGTAATGTGCTATTAGCATAAATACTTTCTAAGGCATCCATTTAATCAATTTCTTAAATAACAGAATGATCTACTACAAAATAGTGGACTGTATACACTATATTTTGGCACAAAGATGGTCATTCTCCCACTAGTAACCAGGGGCTCTAAATAAATGATTTCAACAATGTTTTATTAAAGGAGGACAAGAGCCCTCGAGCTGCATTAATCGGGGAGAAGTCGAGTGGCACTTTTGTTATGGAAATGTTAAACACATAATAGTTCAGGCAAACAATGTGGAGCCACTTCATTCTCTCAGCTATTCTGACACCTCTTAAAGAGGAACTGCAGGGAAGGATGTGGGAAAGATTTGCTTTCTGAGGAAGCTTTCAGCTAATATTTTGGATATTTACCTCCAAAATTCAGCCAGTGCAAATGTAACTGAGGGGCATAAAATTAAAACAATAACGAAGAATGATTTATGCAGCTACTGCTGGTGATGAGAGTTTGGTGTTTAAAATCCAAATAGTCATTGACAAACCCCTCTTTTCTTTAAAGTTTCTTTTAAAAATGAATTTATTATGAGTCAAGTGGATAATATAGTATAAGCTGAATGTGCATGAAGAGAGATTTTTGTTAACACAAAGTTAACACAAAGTGATATGGCATTAATACTAAATCTTGGACATACGTCAGCAAGGGGAAAGAGGAACACCCCTGAGTAAGGAGATGCATGGACTGAGGTTTAGTAGGATGGGTCATGAGATGAAGTGTGATATGTAGGCAACCTAGAAATACATGAATAAAGTGATACAGAGTGAAGATCTGTCTGCATAAAGAGGGATTCTCTTTCAAAAGTGCTATCTTGAGTGGGTGAGAGGAAGAAAGAGCAAGAAAAGGAGATGCCTATTGTGTAGAGAAGGTTTGGAGAATGAATAAAGTGTGTACTTGCTCATAAGGAGAATGAAGCTGCAAAAAAATTATCAAGAAGTTAGCTGAGACAGATTGAAAATAACAGAGGGTAACACAGAAAGGTAACTGGCTTTAATAATGATGGCAGAGGCAGAAAATAGGAGTAATGTGGAAGTCAGATGAATATTCAGCTTTGGAAAGGATTTTTTTTTTCCCCCTATCTCCCTAAGCTAGAGGTGAAAGCTGTCATCCCCCTGTTCTTGGTGTTTATGACCTTGCACCTTAAACATTTTGTCCAGTTTTGGGGCAATTCCTCTCTTAAGTTAAGGAAGGATATTGAAAACTTGAGGGGTTGGTGAAAGACTGCCGTAATGGCTAGAGTTTGTGACCAACAAGGAAAAGATGAGGGAGCTGAACTTTAGTCCAGCTGAGAAGAGGCTACCAGGAACCTAATGGTAGCCTATAGCCATAGGAAGGGATTTTTGTAAAGACTGCAGGGCCAGACTCTTCTTGGCAGTGCTAGAACAAAGGTATGACAAGGTACAGCAAACACAAACTGGCCACTAGATTCAGACTGAGCATTAGAAGAACTTTGTCAGGAGGTGAAGAAGGTAGTGCAGCACCAAGACAGGATTCCTAGACAAACTCTGTTAGCTGCATTGTTAGAGATTTTTAAGACTTGACTAGCAGGAGTCACTGCTGACTTCATCTAGTGTTGGCTGGAATACAGCTTCTAGAAAAAGTTGGGAGGAGATGATCTCTGGAGGTCCCATTAAATAACTTTCCATTATTCTGTGATTGTAATGTTGATCTGATGATGGGCCACCCAGAAGGGTCTTTGGGTACATACAGTGTGACATGAGTCTCAGGAACACATATGACATATTTCAATGGATATGGTGATGCATGGAGATTGAGGAGAGGATGTGGCTGTTACATATGCCTACAAGGCCAGAGAGGGTGTAAACAGTTGAGAAGAAGTCAATGGAAATTTGGGAAGAGAGTAGAGACAAAAATTAGGATTTAGGCCAGGACCTGGAGAAAAGAGGGAGAGAAGAACTATAACACAAGGGAAATAGTGAAATGTAAGGGAATATAATGAGGAAAATGAAAATATCTGACAGAAAACTTTATAAATTGGAAAATGAGCGGTTTGGTTGCAAAAGGGAAGGAGAAGTCTGGAAAAAGAATTTGGAGGAAACTGGGAGTGCAAAAGAGACCTCTCTTTCCTTTGCAAGGGACAAATGCTTGTTTATAAACATGTCCTTAGCACTTGTCACTACAGTATCTTGCTGCCTTGAAACAATAGAAATAAAAAACAACTGAATCTTCTCCCTTATGTGTATGTCTACATGTAAATATAGACAATGCAGATACAATAGTGTATTTTTAATGTAGTACTATCTGGAGATGACAGTGCTCTGTGTAGTCACAAAACATACACCTTCATGTAAATAAATATAGTTTGCTAGATGTCAACTGTTAGTACAAAATCAAGCCTAACCTGTTTATAATATCTTACACTAAAATAATGCAATCACTTGCTACTTTATAGTGTGAGTGCAAATTTGGTTCGCTTACTTTTAATTGTTTAAAAAATATAGGAAGATATGTGGTTTAAACAGTACAAATACAAGCACTGTAATTTCTGGTCATCCACTTGGAATGACTCTAAACCTTCTAATTCAAACAGTGATAAGCAGCTGAGGAAGTCTATTGTCAGCATAACTTTGTAGTTTCAGCATGATGATACTTAAATTTGGAAATTTCTCCAACAGGGTACTTGCCTGTCTTCTGCAATCCTATTACATTCTGACATATTGTATCCCTACAAAGAGGAAATCAGAAAATAATTACAGGAGGATTGCATGGATGAACAAGGAGCTTCTGGAAAAACTGGTAGCTTACAGAGGGTGGAAACAGGGAAAAGTAGCCTGGGAGAAATACAGAGAAAGTGCCTGAACAGCAAGGGAGATGGTTAGGGAAGTTAAAGCACTGGCAGAAGTAAATCTGGCCAAGGACATCCAGGGTAACAAAAAAAGCTTCTTTAGGTACATCAGCAATAAAAGAAGGGAAAATGTGGGTCCCCTCAGGAAGGTTACAGAACATCAGGTCACCCAGGACATGAAGAAGGCTGAGGGACTCAACAAATTTTTTTCCTCAATCTTCACTGGCAAGTGCTCCAGACACACTGCATAAGTTGCAAAAAGTGAAACAAAGGATTAGGAGAATGAAGAACTGCCCGCTGCAGGAGAAGATCAGGGTTGAGAACATCTAAGGAACCTGAAGGTGCACAAGTCCATGTATCTGAGGGTCCTAAGGGAACTAGTTGAGGAAGTGGCTAAGCCACTGTCCATTGTATTTGAGAAATCGTGTCAGTCCAGTGAAGTTCCCACTGACTTCCAAAATTTTCCGTTTTTCGAAAGGGAAATAAGAAAAACCAAGGGAACTGTAAGCCACTCAGCCTTCCCTCAATGCTTGGCAAGATCACAGGTTGGATCCTCCTGGAAACTATGCTAAGGGACATGGTAACTAAGCAGCTGATTGGTGACAACCAACATGGCTGCACTAAAGGCAAATCATGTCTGACATATTTACTGGTCTTCTATGATGGGATTACAGCAGTGGTGGATGAGTGAAGGGCAAGAGATGTCAGTTACCCAGATTTGTGCAAAGCATTGTGCACTGTCCCACACAATAGCCTTGTCTCTAAACTGAAGAGANGTTCCCACTGACTTCCAAAATTTTCCGTTTTTCGAAAGGGAAATAAGAAAAACCAAGGGAACTGTAAGCCACTCAGCCTTCCCTCAATGCTTGGCAAGATCACAGGTTGGATCCTCCTGGAAACTATGCTAAGGGACATGGTAACTAAGCAGCTGATTGGTGACAACCAACATGGCTGCACTAAAGGCAAATCATGTCTGACATATTTACTGGTCTTCTATGATGGGATTACAGCAGTGGTGGATGAGTGAAGGGCAAGAGATGTCAGTTACCCAGATTTGTGCAAAGCATTGNTGAAGTGAAGGCTCTGAGGATATCTTTTAGTAGCCTTTCAGTACCTGAGGGGGGATTACAAGAAAGCTAGAGAGCTTTTCACAAGGACATGTAGTGATAGGACAAGAGGGGAATGGCTTTAAGCTGAAGGAGGTCAGGCTTATATTAGATATTAGGAAGAAATTCTTTACTGTGAGGGGGGTGGGACACTGAAACAGGTTGTCAGGAAAGCTCCCCAATCCTGGAGGTGTTCAAGACTAAGCTTAATGGGGCTTTTAGTATCCTCATTTACGGGAAGGTTCCCTGCCCTTGGCAGGGGTGTTGGATCTAGAAGATCTTTAAGGTTCTTTCCAACCTGAACCATTCTATGATTCTACGCTTCTATAGGAATCACCATCACACTTGGTAGTGTTGCTCTTCATGTTATCTCTTTTCAGGAGTTACAGTATCATTCTATTTTTATGCCATGCAACAGTGGATTATAGCAGGAAATAAAGCAGCAGTCCACAGAAAACTGTTATGCTGTCTTATTTTTCATATTATTGTATTCAGGTGTATACCATATGTTTGCAAATCAGTCTAAAGGACATGGCAAAGTCAAGTATAGACATATGTGTTGATCTGTGCATCTCAGGAATTGAGGCCATAGAAAAAAATGTAATATAAGAGTGCAGATTTTAGAGAAAGAACACATCTGCCAAGTAGCTTGTCCAAAACATCTCACCTTTCTATGATGTAGTCTTGTTTGCATAGTTCCAAATCATTGACTTCTGTTAGAGGTAGTATGAGTTTGCAATAGTGTAACTGTTCTTAGTATTTAGCCTAAGGCTGTATTTCTATGCTTAGAGAGAAAGATTACTCAGATAAATGATGGTTGAGAAGGCAGAAAGTTACGTAAATCAACTTGATCAACAGGCAACTAACACTTGGGTTTGGCCTGGTGTAGCTAAAAGAGTTGGCCTAAAACTTACTGAAGGGAATAAAGCTGTGTGCTTGGATGTGTTGAAGAACACATTACTATGCAAAAGGTACTGCTGGCTTGGAGAGGACATATTTGTAAAACAAGTAGATAAAAATGATATGGAAATCTGAGAAATTGGAATCTTTTCTCTTTTGGACTGCTCAAACCTTGAATGATTTAATCTTTGGCAACATTAGGCTAAATCTTAGAACACACTGATTCCATGTAGAGTTTGAACATATTCAGAAATAAATCTGACTCTTTTCAGATCACCTTTAGAAGACTTTGGTCAGAATATTGTCTGGTTGGCTCACATCTGTGTTCAGTAAGCAAGGGAAAGAGCTATAGCAACCAAGTGCTTCCTCTGTATTAAGAAGCATCCTGTCCTGTAAGCTGTATGTACAAGCTAGCTGAAGTCTGCCTTTAGGATATTCATGGGAGCAAATTTGATTTTCTCAAGTAGTTTAATAGGGAACATTTGTTAAACTTATGAGAACAAGTTAGAGCATTGTGTGGTGATGCTCTCTCAGCACAGCATTGTCACAATACTCTGCTGTGTAAATCAATGGAGATAGTTACACATTGGTAGCTCTGACTCAAAAGATGTCTCTGTTTTGCAGTAGGGATAACTGAGGCAGAAACTGTTTCTAACCCTGCCCTGATTCTACTCAGCCCCTACCCTCATCCCAGAGTATAGAAATACTTTAAACTACACCTGCCATTCAGTCATCTTCTGGAATGCTACATCAGCAGGGCATTGCTGTTTGGAAAAGTGTTTGAGCCTTAATCTCTTTTACCCCTGCTGTCCTTCTGGGTGAGGAGATTAAGACAGGGTGCAGAAAGCTGGTTAGATTACCTCTGTTCTGTATGGAGAGTCTTCTACACTGGGGGAGTTCTAAATATCATATTTGCTGCTGGAATGGGCAGGGACCCCATCAAAGACTTTCACCAGTAGGATTCTGTTAAAAAAAAAAAAAAAAGTAACTGTAGTAAATGAGATACAGCCTTTTGAAATGGTACAAATATGTCCTTCACTTGTAGCCTGTAGAAATCATGTAACTTCCATTTGTTTGGACTATTTTTGTGATCCTTCAGTGGACAAGCTTTACAGCAAAATAGTTCTGCAAATAATTAGTGCTATTCTATATTTTATGTTGTCTGTTTTGGGAGAAGTAGTGTGGAGAAGAGGTAAAAATGTGTTCCAAACTTTGCCTAAAATTTGGAGAGAATAATAGTAAACCTTTTTCCTTGTTTTTTGTTGATGATAATAAGCTAAGTGAAAACACTATTTTGGAAATATTTCCCTAATTATTTATAGCTTTTCTGAGTTTCAACATTAAAGTTATCAGGAATGCATAAATACTGACAAGTGAATGTATCAAGACTCTAGGTCAGAGGAAAAAATATTTAAATGAAACGTATTTTCTGCAAGGTTGTAGTATAAATTATTTACCATGGAAGATAACATATAAGTAGCTCTGGGCCAGCAAGACAATCTAACGTATTCTGGAATAAAAAAAACCCAAACCCCAACATTATTTTAGGTACATTAAACTGAAAACATAAATCCTAAGAACAATATGTCACTTCAAAACTGATTTAATCTTTAAAACAATGGCATTTTTATTAAAAATTGCATATATTTTTTCTGAGTTTCCTTAAATAACTCTGAGGATACACATAACTTCAAAGAAAATGATTTAATATCACACAGGGCTGAGACTTTAAACATGAAGACCTTCAGGAAATTCTGGTCCAGATGAGTGATTTTTTTTTTATTAGATTTTAAAAAAAAAGTTATTTTAAGTAACTATCTGTATTTAACAATAACTAAATACTCACTCTGGAGAAAAAGTGATGAATGCTATAAAATACCAGCCAGACTTGCTTTTCTCCTAAGATTTCTATTCTTCCATTTGTTTCAGATTTGTTTAAGAAAAAGAATGTGAAAGACACGGTTTCAGAAACATACTGCCACTTTAAGAGGATACAACATGCCTATTAATAATTGTATTACTTCTCTATTATTGTTAAGAATAATGAAGGAATGGGAGCATTGGCCCCCAAGCTGAATTTATCCTGAAATGTTTTCAATTAACTCTTGGCACCGGCAGGAAAGCATCAAACCTTTCCCATGCTGAAATATGGAAAATCTGCAGGGAACATCCCAGCAGGAGTGGAATTTCATTAAAACAAGCACATCATAATTCAACGACTTCTGCACCCTTTTTAAGCCTTTCTATTGATAAGGAGTCTGAGGTGATTTTTATGGATTTGCAAGGAGAAATGATTTCATAAGATCTTTTCAAAGAGTTTGTTTTGGCTGAGGCTTTTGAGTTATTATCTGCTCCCTGATGAAAAAAGAGTAAGATATTTGGCATAACTGTGACTACTAAATCAGAGGCAGGAGTAAAGAGACTTTAAGCAAAATTTTATCCTTCAGACAACTACTTTCTGTAACCTCTGTAGAAACTGACTCTGTAGGAACTGATTTTCCCAGATCTTTTAAAGAAAGTATTGCCATTAAAACCTACCCTTTTGAACAACCACCTGTGGAGAGTAAAACAGGCTTGGAGTTAATTACACATTAAATATACCTGTATGTTTAGCAGTTGAAAAATAAATTGAAGTATGTATTGATTTAATAATATGCATATCATTTTGCCAGTACATGGGTTGTCTTAAAATGTGTGGCTATGCTATACGTAAATAAAATCAACACATATGTAGCTTCCAATGTATTTTTAAACACTACTCAACACTTAATATTTTTTTGCTAATAAGTCCTGTATGGCTTTATCTTGACATAACTCTCCAGAAATAATTTTTCCTGTCAGGATATAGCTAGGATATAGAGACATGAATAGTTGCTCATTCCAAAACACTAGCATTTATGTTTCTTAACATGTGTTATAATCAAGTATTTATGCTAACCCCCAGAAAAGGCTCAGACTGCATTTAAAGTGTAAGATTAAATATCTGTGTCAGTCTTGGTTTCCGTGTTTTGAAGTTATATTGAAAATTTACAGGAATGTCTTGTCTTTTTTCTACCCAATGCTCAAAAATAGCACCTACTTATTCGCTACCATTCCCTCAATCTCACCACTACTCCTAAGGCAGAAAGACCATCATGGAGAGTTAGGAAAGCAAGTTGCTGAGGCTGGCACCACACAGGGACAGGTTATGGGGAAGATGCTGAAGAAGGAGATTGTACTTTGTGTGTACTTTCTGTTGGCAGTTATCTTTTTTCGCCCATCCCTGTCCCACTCCTCCTAAAAGGCCCCCAGGCTAAGCATCTCCAGTGCTGACTTGAGCACACAGGCTTTGGTCCTGAGACTGGAGTGGTGCATGTTAACATGGTGCCTCTGTTTGACATGTTAACAAGTAATTGCTAGATTCACATGGTTATCCTGTAGCAAGCTTGGACTGCAGGAGCCCTTTCCAGTTTAGCAGGGACAGGAAAACTCATATAAACAAATCAGCCCATGTGATTTGAAACCAGGCTGCCACAATATCACTGCATGCCTGTTACTTAACGTTAACAGGAGGACTTTGCAGACACACATATACCCATATTTTCACAGCAATCTGTTTTTGTCCTAAGCAACAAAGATTTATTCTTAGATTTCATCAGACTGATACTCTTACACACTCTTTCACATATATGACAGATGAAGAAACAATGTAGGAGTTAGAGTACTAAGGGTTCTACTTTTCTGGAAGTATTGCAGGATTTTTCTGCCTTCAGTTTGCCATGTTACGGCTACACCTTCTGCATCCTTGACAGCCTGCAGCAAGAATTTCCACTACTTAACTGCACAGTTTTAAGAAGGTTTTCCTTTTTTGGTGGGACTTTGCCACCCGACCTTTCCCTTGCTCCACAGTGATTTTATAGCTTTTTTCCACATCCCTTTTCAAGCTTCCTTTTCTATCTCTCTGATCACTCTTCCTGCTCTTTTTTGTACTACATTGAGTTTTATTGTAACACAGTGGGGCAAAAAGGAGCAGAACTATAGGAAGACACTCTTTCTCCTTCTTTTAGATGGTTTCTAAGCTCAAGAATATGGAGATAGATTGGAACCCAGAGATTAATTCAGAGAATTAATCATGACATGGTGTTTCTAGCTTGGAGTATCTGAAAAGTCATGATCACAAATGCTACTAGTGCCCTAAATGCAATGACATGGGTGTCTCAGTTCAGTTTGCAGTGGATGAGCCTAGTTGAGGATAGGAATGTAATGAATGCAAGAGGGTTGGATTTTATATTTCTGTCAGAGTTCACAGCATGATAGGGTGGAGCTTTTAGTCTTTTTTCCCTTTTGATTTCTTTAAAAGATGGATAACACGTTGTGACCTACACCGATATGGAAATTTAAATTCAGTGATTTTTGTGACACTTTTGATGTCCAGTAACTGGGAAGATTTACCAGGGAAAGGATTGCACTGCACATTCCCTAGTTTATACACATTTCCAATATTTTTAACCAATATAGCGCAGGATTTCTTCTGCTGTGATAGTCCATTCAATGAGCATGACATAGATTAGAAAAGAAAGAAATGTAATGCACTACTAGTTGTTCAGGGCAAAATCTACTTTGATCTCTTACCTTTCGTTTTGAAGGAGTTTTTTGCTGTTCTCATAATTAGAAATCTCACAATGTATTTATCCATAAGATGTCTAGAACTGTTTGTTATGCTTTGGTTTTAGACTGCTGATCTTCCTTCTTAAATACAAAAACTTGCAGTTTGTGTTATAGCACCCTGGCATTCTGCCAAAAGGTTGTAGTATTTTCTGTTTCCTCTCCATGTGACTTCCCACCATAAGGAGTGTTTCAAGCACTGCTGTGTTTTGCAGTGCATTCTCAGAACTCATCCACTCATGAACTCAGTATTATTTTTATATGCCTTATGACACAAGATCAATGATATTCAAAAGGAATTTCCTACCAAGCCGCCAATACCTTTTGAACCAAATTCCTCAGGTCTAGAACACCTCATCTAGCCTACTATGTCATACATATGATGAAATAAAGCTTTATGAAATCAGGTTATTTGTTTTTACAGGTTACTATCAAAAAGCTTTTCAAAATGCAGATAAGGACCAGGAAACCTAGCAGGGTTTTCCTGTCCCTGCTAGACAATAGTGTTTAACAATACTAAGGTAATAATCAGCGGGAATTTAATTCTCAAAAAAACCCAGGTGCTCAGAGATTTGATTGACAACAGTTCCCTGTTAGAAATTCAAACATGGATCGCAACCATATGAATAACAATATTACCTGACATCTTTCAGTACCCTGCCCTGCCTTCTCCTAGAGCCACTAGAAACACAAGGGGAAAATCACGGTTTTTTATATTGTTTTAAACAGATTTTGGGATCTGATGATAAGAATTCCAGAAAGCATAATTCCATTTTTAGTTTCCTTAATTACAAACTGCTCCTTGAAAAGATCACTTACAAACAATATTAGTTCAGTGTATCAGTAAATAAAGAGCACAAACTCATGCTAGAATAGAGAAATAAATGTTTGATGCAGGAGTTAAATCTACTAGATATTTATATGACTATAAGAGATTAATCCTATAGTACTTAACAAAGTTGGATGAAGCCATTTCATAGAGAATCTTTAGTTGTTATTTCCAAGATGTTATAAGGAGTAGTTGAAACTTCAGAAACCAAATCAAGACAAACTCATTGAGAAAATGGTGGAGAGAACAAGGCAAGAGCAAGAAGAGTAAGGGCAAAAGCCAGGCAGGGGAAAAGGTAGAGAAAGGAAATAGTGAGGAGAGGTAGTAAGAATTTTAAACTGCATAAAAGGTTATTGCAAGGAAGAAGAGAATAAGTTACTTGTTATAGTTAGAATTAGACATGTAGCTACTCAGGAGTAAATCTTCACTCACTGACATTTTTAAAAACATCTGACAAGATGTAGGTGGTCTGGACTAGTGCTGTGAGTTAAGCCTGGTAAGCACTGAAATGCACACAGCCCCTTGCTCACTCCTCACTGGGTGATGAGGAAGAGAATCAGAGGGCAAAAGTGAGAAAACTCGTGGTTTGAGATAAGGACAATTTACAGTTCAATAGTAAAGCAAAAGGAGGAATTCATTCCCTAATTCCTATCTGCAGGCAGGCATTCAGCCATCTCCAGGACAGCAGGCCTTCATCTTGCATCACATGTACTTGGAAAGACAAACACCATAACCATGAATGTCACTCTCTTTCTTCTTCCTCCATTCAGTTTTTACTGCTGAGCGTGGTGTCATATGCCATAGGATATGCCCTGGTCAGCTAGGGTCAGCTGTCCCAGCTGTTTCCCCTCCCAGTCTCTTGTCCACCCCCAGACTACTTCATGAGAGGAACAGTAGGAGAAAGAGAGAAAGCCTTCCTTGACACTGTATTCACTGTTCAGAAATTGCCCAAACAATTTATTTTCTACACCGTTTTGGTCACAGTTCCAAAAGGCAGCACCATATGAGCTGCTATGAGGAAAATTAACTCCATCTCAGCAAAACCAAGAAAACTAGTCTTAGAGGACAGAACTAGAATATTCAGAGGCACTCTGGAGAAGTCAAGACTTATCCAAAGTTGCTGTTTAGAGAATAAAAGAGCATCGAAGGACAGAATTGTAAAACTTAAATACTTTATTAATGCCACATCATATTTCTCCATCCTTTAGCATATCACCTTGCACAGGTTCTGTTATGTTGAATTCTGTTTATAGGTGCACATAATAAACTACTATTTTTTGTATACTGTTCTTCCTTTTTGCTTTTGAAGTCAAATTTAATAATTGGTATATTTAAAACACAAGTCTGGATCTCAGTCATCTGAAGAAGTATGTCTGAATTGTCCAAGATTTTTGCAAGAATACATGTTGGGTAACATCTCTTGTGCGTAGCTTTCTGTCTTCATCTTACAGACAATTTTGCAGAAGACATCCTTTATTTCATTCTCTTCTTACATTTATACATGTACAGATACTGATATACATATTATATGCTATGTACTTAGCAAGAAAAGGTCAAAGTGAATCTGCAGTTAGAATGGAAGGTGCTGGGTTTTCTAACTAACTGATATATGTGGTATACAGGCTGGCACCAGTATTTGAGAACAGTCTGTTGCTTGGAAAGCTGAGCTGAGTTTCACTCTTTCAATAGATGTCATCAGGGAAGATTTGTTGATGATCTATTTTATTCCCATTTTATACATAGTGAGCTTTTTTGATAAGTTTTTTTACAATCTTTCATTATAAACCTACACAGTTCTTCTAATCAGTTCTTCTAATCAGTTCTTTATACTGCATGTGTTTTTTGTCACAGTCAAACTGAAAATATCTATAAGAAGGGAGAATCTGAGGATATTTCACCTTTCCATGTAACAAAAATTGGGCAAAATTTCTTCCGCATAAGATATTGTATAATTTGAAAACTCTAGTCAATTTTAGTCAGTGTGTAATAAGACACATGGGTAATATAGACAGCGAATGGCAATTCCAAAAGAGGCAGCTTTCATTGCCATGTTTGTCTTTACTGTGACCTTTTGAGGCTGGAGTATTTTGGTCCTATGTACATTTAGTGTGTTTTCATTCTGAGTACCTACCTTTTAATGTGTTATATGCATAATTTTTTTGTGTATAGATTCTTTAAAATTTATAACTTAATTTATTAACCCTCTCTCTAAGGGTGCATATGAAATATCACCTGGAGACATAGAATATTATTTGCTTTTATGGAGAAATTGATTTGTATTTGATTTTAAAAATGCATGAACTACTTACAACTTTCATTGCAAAGACTGTGAATGCCTTGAAGCATTGAAGGTGGCCCATTTTCCTCAGAAAGACTTTGTGAAATAGTATGTTATTATTACTCCCAATTTTCAGGTTAGGAATGGAGATTGAGAAAGAGGAGAGGCCACTTGCTCAAAATTATGTGTAATCTGCCTTTCTCTGGGATAGGTCAATGCACTGCTCTCAAGTCTTTGGGGTCCTTGAACACTAGGTAGTGACAAGGACAACAAAATAATAGCAGTAATTACCATATAATACATAATTTTGTAGCTATTGTTATTTTATCTTCACCTATGTTAAGACAAAATATTCTATTATTGTCACTGAAGATCTGTGTTAAAATCAGGTAGTGCAAGACCCTCTTATCACTAGCTGACAAAAGTTATTTTACTATATGGATTTCCTCACTGGAATAAGTATTATTTTAGAAATGGGATATTTTTCTATTTCTTCAAGCATAATTTTCTTCTTTATATAGGCATTAGTGCAGTTACCACACATTCATATCCAGTGCAGCCATTCCCTCAGATCTAGACTTCAGGAAGCTCAAATCCAAATAGTTTTCAAATCCAAGCTGCCACTTTGATTTCATCACATCAAACCCTTGTTGAGATCAAACCTTTGAAATGAGAAAAGATTTTTAATCCAGTTACCCCAGATGGGGTACAACTCTCCAGGTCCTGAGAGCTGCAGGATTAGGAATTCTCAAACTCCCCTCACCCACCCGTGCACACACATGCAGGGAGCAAACAAATGCTTTGCTCACAAACAGTACTGCAAACAAGCCAATGTTTAAGTATGGAGAAACATCTTTCTCCCCTCTTCTTTCTGATATAAAGAAACATCCACATCCACAGCACAGACACTTCTGCCCTTATTTTGCAGATCTAATTTTTCTTATTCAATCAAATGATTTTGAAAACTGGATAAAATTCATAGTAACTGTGAATGGTGCAATTCACTATCTACCTGTAACATGATTTAAAAATGGATTTCTATTTCAAAATGTCTTTGCTTCATTTTCATAATCCTTAGTCTTTGATTCAGTCTTCCGACAACTTTTTCCTTAAGATAAATGTGGGAAGACTGTGGATAATTTGCTGTGCATGAAAGCCAAAACTATCTACTCCATTATCCTGATTATAATTTTCAGAATCAGAAAATTTTTGTTATGCTCTCAGATTCAGATTACATGGGAGGGTAATTTATGGAGATAAAAATTACATTTTTCAGCAATAAAGCTGAATGATGTATTCTTACAATGATAAGAATTCACATGCATTGTTGATTTTTAGCAATACTCTATATTCTTGTAATTTTGATGACATCATACTCAAACTATATCCAGAAAGTATGTATGTACTGCTATTAAATGAGATGGTATGTTGCTCTGTGACCCATGAAATGAGATCAAGAAATAAGTCATGTCCAGAAAGGCAGAATATGATGGGTAAAAGCATGAGTGAGAAAGCATAAAGCCATGTTTAGTATGTGGCAATTACAGCTGGCATTTCTGCAAGCCATCAGGTATATGTCTATTTCTGTGTCTGTGTGTATGCATGCATGTAATTATACACACAGTAACACAGGACTTATACATAATCACTTTTAAATTTATTTTTTATTATTTTGATATTGGTTGTCTTGGTCTTTCTAGGATGAGCAGCCAAAGGAATTCTGTTCATATTCTCTCAAATGTTCGTGACATAATGTAGTGTCCATTTTTCAGATAGCAGGATAAGACAGAAAACTAAAGAAAATGAGGCAATAAAGTCAGTAGAAAAAAACTGTCTGTTACTTTTCTAAGGGACAATAACAAAGAAAACAAATGCCTTTGAAAATTACAAGGAAATAAAGCAATATCCATAAACCTCAGGTTTATGCAGCTTCCCCCCACACACACTCCCCGCCCCCATCTCCCCCCGAATGAAAGTAAAG
>VYXB01008793.1:26765-40623 GCA_013397135.1 Pachyramphus minor
TTTCTCCTGCCCTTGCTTTCCCGAGACAGGGGAAAATAGAGACTGAAACCCCCGATACAAGCCACCAAGTTTGTAAATAATAACCTGATATTCTTTTCTCTCATAAGATAGGCTAGTTTAATTAGTATTGTTGTAGTATACGTTATTTCTTAGTTTTTATCTTGCTAGTAATAAATCTTAGTATTATATCCCTGTGTTAAGCCTCTGTTTTGTCTGTATAAAACCTCTCTCAACTTGTAGTAATTGTGTGAAGGGGAGAGTTCGAGAAAAGGGGTTGATCTCTGGTAAACCCACGACAAAACCTCTGGCTACTTCAGGCTCACTATGGAGATGCATTTAAAGAAACCATAACTCACTAGTGACCATCCTAATGCTTGTAACTGGAGGACAAAAGATGCTCTCTGATTATCCGTTGCCAATTTCTTCAACAAGGTCTAGTCCTGCAATCAGTCCGGCAGTGATATGCAGCTCTTCATCTTCACATGTATACATAATGTAATTTTGGATTGTTACTGTACCTGACCTGTATTTCTGTCAAGATACCATTACACATCTTTTCTCATTCACTCCAACAAGAGTGAAAACTGGCCAAACAAAGCAGATAGCCAGTTAGTAACAGCCATTAAATCTAAGCTAAGACCTTGTTGGTGTTTTGTTTTATTTTTATGCAGTTAATTACAGAATTTTTTGGAACATGGCACAAGAATCTTTTATGTCTTCTGATGTCATTATGTATTTCTCCACCCTGGCCTGAGGTGTCAATTTTCCATAGTGTTGCATGGCTCACAACAGGCGCTGAGGTGGCAAGGGAGCAACTTTACTGGCTCTTCAAGTGGAAAGGTTTGTTAACGCTGTGGTGTGCTCTGTTGTCGAGTGCAGGAGGACACTGCACTCATAATTTTGCCTTATGGCATTCCTTTTTTTTCAGGAAGACTATACAGTTACAAAATCTATGTTCTGTCAGAGCAAAGTCATAACTAGCATACATTGGCCCATTAGGACTTTAGATAGTTCATGAAGCAGAGTTCTCCTTGGGTTATGCATGATAAACACAGTCAGGAATTGAACCTCTTGGTGAAATGACAAAGAACAGCGTATCTTTATGAAAATAATACCCTGGTGCTATATCTGATAAGATTTCGGCAGTTCTTTCTCAAGCAGTATCTGCAAGGTCTGTCACATACAGTGCCCCAGGAAAGGGCATGAAATAAGAAGGTGAGAGGTTGAAGGGGGCTTTGTTAAACTGGCGAAGTCATACAACGTGCTTGCTGGAATGAGATGGTATTCCAGCTTTTGGGCATCTTCAGGATCAATCAAACACACTGCAGAGAGGAAGGTGGAAGGTGCCAGCACCTTGCATCCTAAGTGAAGTTGGAAGTTTATTAGCAGAACAGGTGTTTCATTTCATGTCTGTCGGAAAGTTATAGGCAGTTGTTTTTCTATTTTCATGGAATATGGAATACAAAATAGAATATATGTTGGACGAGACTCTAGGCCTAAAAGACTCTAGCCTAAAAGAAAGGCCTAACACTTAAATTTATTCTTCCTCAGTAAATTTAGTAAAGACAGATGGATTCTTTTGTGTTGGGGTAGGTTTTTTCCCCCTGAAGATGCAGGAAATGAAAGTCATTACATTAGCAGTACAGGTGGACTTCCTGATTCTTTACAGATTTGAAAAACAGTATAAATTCTGGACAGATAGGTAAAGTACTCAGAGTTAATTACCTGCATACAGAAATGAATTCTGGTACTTGAGTTGTTGTCATCACTGGCCATACACTGCTGGGGCTGCCGATGCAGGGCACTGGCTCTGAAGCAAATGGCCCAGCCTTGAAAGTTTTGTGCAGGTAAGGGGTCCAATAAAATCCTAACTTTAAAGTGTTAAGAAATTCCCAAAATTACTCTCACACCAGAGCTAGTAAATTCTGCTACAAAAGAAAGGTCATATTTGAAAAAGGATTATGGATACATGTGCAAGGAAGGTCTCTGACCATGGAGCAGCCATTTGATATATCACGATGTTGATTTTTTTTTTTTTATCCCATGGAACAAAGAGTAGTTTATGTCACAAAAGAATAGGTATTTGGGAGTCTGAGTTAGAATGTGGTGTGATAACTTAAGCAATGTGTTGCTGAATAGTTTGAAAATGGAATTGAAACACTGTCATACAACTTTTGAATAGTTAAGTAGTGTTTCTGGTTACGTGAAAGTTCTCTACATTTAAGACAAAATATATATTTAAACCATTATACTCTATGTAGTAAAAAATTATAATTTACTAGTGAATAGTTGTTGCTATATTTTCTACAAACAGAGACTAATTAAATGTGCTTTAGTTTGTGTGAAAATAAACATTCCAAATGTTAAAAAAAAACTGAAGACATTTGGCATGTATAATCTTCAGTCAGACACAGCTTGCAACAGTATTTAAAATTGATGCAGCAGTCTAGATATTCTTTTGGGTTACCGGAAAAAATTGTCCCGGTGTCCTGGCAAAAGCACCGTCCTTCCCAGTAGGTTTCTGACACATAGGAGAACATGAGTTTTTAAGAGGCCTCTTGATTGATCTGGAGCATGCTCTGAGGTTATGATGGTGAGAGAGAGGAGATTGCAGGTATAGGGGAGATTTTGAAGAGTTTAATCATCCTTCTGCAACTCAGATTATCCAAAGAAATCTTACCAACTCTGTGTGTTCTTTCAACATTATTTACAAGCATCTAATTGGAAGTATTTTTGGACCTAGAAGATGCCTAGAGAATTTTGTTTCTTCAATCAGACTGCAATTTTGTTAAGAGAGTCTAAGAAGACTCTCATAGGAGGCAAAATTTGTTTTCTTGATTACAAGTTGATTTTCCTGTCTGTGAATCTTTCACCTTTCACTTCTGGATGGAAATTTTGCACTATGTTCAAGTTTGTATGGAAGGCCTGGGGCAACTAAATTTCCGGTGAAATATTGTACTCCATTGGACCATTTCATGTTCTGGGCCCAGACTTCTTTGGAGAGTTAGTTAAGCCTCTAAGAAGAAAAATATCTACATTCTTGGAAGTAAAACTGCATTAAGTCCAAGTCTTCAGATTCTTTAGACCTGTTGGTTAAATATTGGTTCATTATAATAAAGACTTCCTCCTTTTTATGAAATTTAGTTTTTTTCACTGGTTTGCCTTGTTTTA
This sequence comes from Pachyramphus minor, assembly GCA_013397135.1. Classification (NCBI taxonomy): domain Eukaryota; kingdom Metazoa; phylum Chordata; class Aves; order Passeriformes; family Tyrannidae; genus Pachyramphus; species Pachyramphus minor. The sequence goes on from VYXB01008793.1 coordinate 29,937, forward strand.
TTGCAGTTCTCTGTCCTGCAGTGAGCATCCTGCCTTCTGATAAAAATTAGTTGAATGACCCCAGACCCTGTTTCATATGAAGCGTATCCTCCAGGACCATGTGGTCTACAGGGGTATGTGCAAAGATTAAGCTGAGAGATTATGCAGTTAGGTGATGCCTTTCCATTCACTAAGAAGCTAAGAAGTGTCAAAAGGGACAGGTGGGAGGAGAAAGAACTGCCCACAAGCCAGTAGATGGGAAGATAGGAGAACTTTGCTCCATCTTTTATTGTCTTACATGAGGCTGGAGGGACATAGGACAGGCATCATTAACTGTGTGTTTCTCCTGTTCTGTGTGCATCTCTTTAGACACCTAAGGTGAAATTAATCTCACCAGATATAAATGTCTCAGACACATTTAATCTAAGTCATACCCGAGCCTTTATAGGCAATAGAAAGGTACAGGCACATCTGAAAGATGGCTCATTCCACTGCCAGGAACATACCTAAGACAACTGATGCAAAGTGCTCTCAAGAAATATCAGGGATTCTCCATTGAGTAGTTGATATCAGATGAGATGAATCTCATGCCAAGACACATGGTGGCAGGAGTGAGGGACAGTCAGAGTCCTAGCAAGGATCAGTAGAAGCCAGGAAAATTTAAGACTGCTGAAAGATCAGATTGGACCTACAACTTCAGAATAACGGAAAGTAAGTGGACAATACCATGCTGTAGCTCTTATTTGTCAAAGCATAAATTACCAAAACTAAAATTAGACTATTTATAATCCTCAGTATTGGGAGGAAGTTTGAAAGACAACTCCATTAATGACTGAATTTAGCTACTATGTTTTAGTCACTAAATATGTAAGAAAGAAGACTTAAGATGACATGGTCAACAATCCTGCAAGAAAGTAAATTCATACCTAATCATTTAATGCTACTTAGTTGTCCATTGTGATCAAGAAGAATTGGGCAAGTTGAAAACAACAACATGAATATAAATTATTCTTTTCTAAACTTGTAGAATCCAAAGAGTGAAAGAGAATGATTATAGGTGTTATATATATGTGTGTTTAGACTTTCTGCAAGTAACTGATACATAAACAATACGTTAAACGAATCAGAAATTATTATTATCTGATTTATAATGAGGATGGAAAAGAGTATGATATAAATATTTTTATGGGATTATGTACAGTGAACATCTGTATTGTATTCAGATTTGATTATTCTATTTCCAGAAGAGAACATCTAGCATGGAATAGTTCTTTATGTAAGGACATGGCAGGATTGCAAGCAACAGGATGTTAAAATGGGAGATCTCTTTAGTTTTGCGGTTCTCAGTGTTTCTAGTGAACAACTTTGGGTGCACTGTTAGAAACATCTGGGAAAAGAGACCAGTCTCATAGCAAAACTTAAGGTGACCTTTATTCTTTCTGGTTTTAAACCTGCTGTTTAACCTTATTTATGCAGGACTATTGTTTCCCTCTTAATTTTCTGATCGTTTCTTTTTGCCTCTGCTTTTTATTATGACTTCCATTTTCCTTCCCTTCCTTTTCTTCTCTCCACCACCCCTATCCCTCTCTGAAATATGCTGTCTGGTTTGGAAGTTCTCCTAATGATTTTAAGGATTAGAAAATCAAAAGGGAAAGTGGATGATTTAAAGAAGTATACTAATACAGCCTTTCAGAGGGGAGAGCAGCTCATAGGTAAGGATGGAGAAAACCAGTAACTGTGCAAAACTACCTGAAACTCTAGTCCATTTAGCAGAACTGATGTGAAGATTTGTCATTGTTCTGTGTGGATGCCCTGAAGTTTTTTTAAAAAACATTCATACCCAAACAGGTGTGCACCAGTCTAGATCCCTGAACATCAGATATTTCCAGGCTGAAAGGAATGATTTATTTTGTTAATATTGTACGTGTAAGACCTTTTGAAAACATCAGGTGCTACTTATGTATTATTATATTCAAATAATAAAATAACTACTTGAAGAATCAAATATTTAATCCTCTCTTTTGCAGAGAAACATGCAAATACAGTGCTGTTCTAATAAATCCTTAATTTTACAGATTTCCTGCTGAAGTTTCTGCCTAACGGTAAGTTATTTGTTCAGAAAGATTTTATGGTGCTCATAAAATTTCAATCACAGTTTTAAAATAACTTGTAGTTTTTCTGTAACGTGATGCTGTCATCTTAGTTCCCAGAGGGTATATTAAATTCAAGTAGCAATAACAAATCATTTAAGCAATAAATAAATAACCTGAGACTGAGTTGTTAAGAGTTAATAGTCTCCCATACACTCAATAGAGACTGAGGCTCCACTCTATTAAAGTGACCCCCGGGGCCATGGGCCAAATTGCACCCAGTTGTTTTGTGGAAGGTATTCATCCCTCACACATTCATTTCCTTCTTTATGTTGTCTCCTTTCATCAGTGAAGGCACTCTGCAGTCCCTGATTCCAGAGAACAATTACGGTACAGTCTCAGAGAAAAGAAAGAAAACTGGGGTCATAAATATGTTAAATGGGTACGTGGGTTTAAGTGGCTTTGTAAACTAAACGGGAGGGAAACCTCAGACTAATTAATGAATAAGAAGCGGCATGATAGGAATGTTTTAAGGGGAAATTCACATTACCCCCCCCCCCCCGCCTGAAATTTAAAAACAATTTTTTTTACTTCACATTTAAAAATTCATTCCAGCAGGACAGTCATAACATAACACATCCTTATGTTTTACTGAAATGGTATTCAGATAGGAACTGGCTGCAGAGATAGCTGAACTGATAATTCATTCTCATCATCTTATTGGAAACTAAATTCTTTCCTCCACAAAGATCAGCCATTTATCATGATAGTAAAGCTATGCAAAAAAAGGCAGGAAGATTTAGGACTAAAGCTAAAATCACTTTTTAGCTTTACATTGTATGCCAGTTCCTGACCTGACTTGTACTCACAGCTAAAATAAACATGCATTCATTGAGTGTCAGTGGTATCAGAATTTGGTCCTATAATAATAACAGTATGGGCCCAAAACTGCAGTCTTCATTCAGTCCTAGCAGTGGGACAGTTTTTGCTGTCAAGGTCTTCTATTCTCATGTGGGAAAACTGGCAGGAGGCAGAAGAGGGGAAAAAGGATCTGTGGGCTTTCCCTGACTTGTAAAGTTTTTCCCTTTATTTATGATAGTCTAAATTTTGGTGAATTTTGTTTTGAAGATCTACTGCAGGGTTCTGCTGCCATCCTCCAGTGCTGTCTCTAGGTCCACACTTGATTTCCATGGGGATTTCTCTGGGTCTCACTTTTGTGGGAAAAAAAAAAAAAAAGTTAGAAAACAAAACTATTTGTTTTAGCTGAAATCAAACTCTGTATGGGGAAGGACCAAAATATAGAGGAGGGGTTTTTTTATCAAAAATCTGGAAGAAAATTGATATTTCTGTGCAGATTATTTCAGTATGCAATGTAATATTCCCATAGTCAGTACAATTAAGAGTGGTATCACCAGCAGCACAGTAGAACTTTGCTCTACAAGTCCATGTCATCTTTGCCTTTTCCAGAGCCTCCTCAGGACACCACTCTCTTGTCATGAGATTGATGCTGTCTCTGTGTCTTGTGTCTGTCCCAAATCCCAGGTTACCCTAGTGAATTCTAAGGAGGAAACATGATCCATGGTGATGCCAGCTGCTTCTGCAGCAGTGGATCAGGCAAGCTGCATGCTCTGTTGGCACAAGAGGTGAGATGACTAGAATTGAGAGATGAGTTGCTGTTCCTTCTTCCGTTTGTAACTCCTTTGACATTTCCTATAGCGTTTCTGTAACATGAGATCCCTCCACCCTTAGCAGTTATGGCCAGGCGCTTTTTAGAGGGCAGGGACCATCTCCTCTGAAGGGAGATGGAGGAGCAGAAAGTAACTAGTGTCTTCACGCTGCATGGAGGAACAGCAGTAAAGTGCCTCCTTTTCTCAAAACACAAAGCTGTGGCTCTTTGCAATGGATAACATGCCTTGAGTGGTGGGCACTACAGGAACTATCCGTGAAAGGTAACTAGAGAGTAATCCATTCAGGCAAAATAGGATAGGCCACCTGAAGCTGGTAGTGGAAGTAGTTTGAGCTGCTCTGGCTGATTGCCCAGGGCGGAAGTGGAAATGACCATATGATCCCCACCACCTGCAGAGTACTGCAGAGCTGATGACCTCTGCCTGATAGCTTCTCATAGGGCTCTGACCCTGATGGACTTTAAAGACTAGGTCTTCTCATGTCGTAAGCGCTTGTTCTTCCCCTAACTCAGTGGGTTTGTCCATTGCACAAATTGCTCCTTTGCATGGCAAGTTTCAAAATCCATTAAGAATATTTCATAAGGGCACAAATGAGCACAACAGAAGCTAATATGTATGTCATTATTGCTGCAATTTATACATGCATATTACAGCATTGATATGCATGATTGTCCCTTTGTTTATGTTATAATATTCTGCTTTCATTTTTACCTAATTCTCCAGATCAGGATACCTAACAGATTTGATCAAGTCAGCTTTTAGACAGTCATAAATTCCTTGGATGTAGAGACTAGGTGGCTGTCACTGGTGTCCCAGGTATATACAGACACTGCTCCTCATGTTAGGCACCAGGTTCAGCATGTTTTCTGTAGAAAAGGTCCTGCTCCCACATAATTAATGTCAAGGAGAGATTTTAGTTGAGTTCAAAGTAGGGAGATTTGAAGCCCCAGTTCAGAAGATGATTAAACTTCAGTCACTTCTCCTTCTAGGCATGGAGAGAAAAAACTTTCAACAAGCCCTTATCCCAGGGTTTCAGAATATGTTTTCTTAATTTCTTTTTTTAAAAGTGCTGTTGAAAAGCAGCAATAGCAAAAAAAAAAAGAAGGACAAAGATGAAATTAAACCTGTGCAGTTAGCCTGTAATACTGTCAGTACATTATTGACATAATTACACAGAAATGTATCTAAAGTGTTTATTCACTAACACTCAAAATTTTCCAAAGTCAAAGCTTTCCATAGAAGGCAGTGGAAAAAAGTCTTTAGAAAGGAGTAAGTCAGCTGGTTTAACTCTCTGCCAGGAAAAGACCATTTTCCTTCTGTCTACTTGGCCTGTTTCTCAGCTGACAAACCACCATTGTCTTCAATGCAGTGACACTGATCTATACCAGCTTTTCAGCTAATGGAGAGTTTACAGGCCACTTCTGGTTTTTGTCAAGTGTAGTCAAGATTTGTAAGTATTTTCAGCTCCTTTTCCTTTTTTTTTTTCTGGTAAACTTTTTCCCAACTATTTTACTTGCTGACCTACCAGCTCGCTGATCTGCTAGCTCAAATGATCTGAGCAGGAGTAAGGGTAATTTGCATCCTATAAATGAAATTAAGGGGTGATTAATGTAAAAGAACTAAAACAGGCAGAAAGCTTTCAAGATCAAAAGCCATTTTCTGTACACCAACATGTAACAAGTGACACCACTCCACATCCAGGACAGAAACAAAGGCAGTGCTTTCATTGGGTTGTCTTTTTCATGGTTATTATTTATTTATTTTTGCTATTCATTCAGCTCAAAGCTGAGCATGGGCTGAGAAATGAATTTAGGATTTCAGCCATCCTCCCGACATCAACAGAACTATAAATAGTTTTCAGTCTTTTATCCTTTGAAGATCCTTGTAGTCTGCAGAAGTATTAGGCATGCCAAAGGAGCCCAGAGTGGGGTCTTTAATGAATAGACTTCGTTGTGTCTGATGATTACACAGGTAGATGGTGACAAGGCAGACAGTGTCCAGTCCTAACAGCAGTCTTTGTGTTTGGGAGATGATTCTTTCAAATCCTTTGTTCTGCTCCATCTGATCCTTCTGTGGTTTTCCTAGACAGGGTAGATAGGAACAAAACTGCATCCCCTTCCTTTCTAACTTCAGCTTGGAGATAAGCAAGACACAGACTGAATTGGGCATTTTGTTTGTGTACCAGTATATACCAGCCATATAGCATATGGCTATGCTCTGAAACCATCCAAGCACTATAATAATTTAGTATTTTTTTTAAAGAGAGAAATACCATCTAAATTTGTCCTCTCTTAACTTTTCTTTTCAAACCAAATAGAATGCTAGGTGGTAGCATTTCAAGGAAATGTGAAAATGAGAAAAAAGTAGCAATAAACAAAAATGTCTCTTTCCCTATTAAAGTTATCGGGACAGTAAATCAAGTTTTTAATGGACAGCAAAAAAATTTAAAGAAACCATGAGAATGTCTCTTGTTGCATCTGTAAAAATATCATCTGATACCATTTAGCTTAGGTAGAGACACATGTGACAAAGTTTATAGAGAAAATGTTAGTGTGCAGTTCAACTTGAAACAGAGAGCCTTAAAACACACTCTTCATATTTTCAAATTGCTTCATGTATGATATGATCTGTGCCATCTAGTCAGTATTTACTTTGAGCTTCATAAATACAAGTGCAAGTGTCCAATTGATTTTTTAAAATCTAAATATAGGCAGTTATGATATTTAGACACAGTGAATGATGAACACCACATAAAAAACCCTCACAACTAAATTTGCATAATAAATTATGGTGCATGTAAAGATAATGGACAAGTGAAATGGAAAAAAACCCCCTGGCTTTGAGGTGATTGATTGATTCTGCAGTCCTGACACCACCTGAAGGGAGGTTAAAAGGAGTTTTGGCACAGGGAGGCTGAAGGCAAAGAAAGTTTATGCCTAGTAGCTTTTTTTTTTTTCCCTGTATAAGATCAATCTTTCAAACTAAAAGAAAAATAGACTTCCTGTCCATTATATATACAAGTCCTTGAATTATCTTTAGTGGTTGCCTTTCCACTGAAGTGTGAGACAACTTAATTTGAAATTACTCTTTTTGGAAATCCTAAACTCTTGACACATTTCATTAGGCACAAAATTATTACGGTTATCAGTTAATTTGTTTGAAGACTTGGTAAACACTTGTTACAAAGAGTTTTAGAGACATCTAGTAGTTAGTAGAAAAGGGAAGCTGTCTCCAATCCTTAGTTTATTTACTTAGCACTTATTAAGCACCACTTCTGTATCTACCCAAAAGAGAAATATTTTAAGCAAACCGTAAAAGTAGGCTTGACCCTTTCACAGGCACATCATAAATCAGTTGTTAAAGCAAGGGCGAAAACTCTGAAAGAGGTCAGAGGTGGAAGAGAGGTCATCTCTGAGAAGGGACAGTGTGAAAATCCATGAGGGGTGAAGCTTAGCTGGAGATAAAGGCTGGAAAAAGGAAATTCTAGCAATGTAAAACTCTTACACCATGAAAGCACCAATAAAATCATAACCATCAGAGCGCTGAAGTTATTCACAGATCATTTCTAAGTTTGCAGCTCCAATTGCCAGATCAGCGATGCCAGCTCACCTGCTTAGTGATAGAGAGGCATTTCTTTTTTAAGCATTTACTTTTAGTCATATGTTAAGTCAGAACAATACACCTATCCATTTCTCAAGAATTGTACCATTTCTTGTGCTAAGCTTTGCTTCATCTTGCTGCCATCAAGTCAGAGAGGTTCATCTCAGTGACTTAAGAATTTCTGTGGACAACTTAGATAACTTTGGAATAAGCACTGTATAAAAAAGTTTGATGTCATTCTCTGAGCAAGAAAGGAACTCTGTGTTTGTTTGACTTCATGGTTTGTCTTCATTTACTAACTACTAATGCACCACTAGGTTCAGGACTGAGACTCCAGACAGACTTGAGGGAACTGTATAGTGACATGAAATGGAAATAACATTCTGAATGCATTTACAATACCATAAATAAAGCACTACCAACCACAGTAATTTGCCTCTTTGTCATCTCTGGGTTTCGTCTCATCTTTAGTCAAAGGCATTAAATGATACAACTGTAAGATTTTTTTCAGTCTTTAACCAGACTAGCAGTTGTTTTTGGTTTTTTTAATGTGAATTTTATCTCAAACTCAGAATTTAAATGAAGAGCTCTATTTAAGCATTTGTTTCACTCAATAGGCTAAAGTTTAAATTCCCAACAATTAAAGTTATTCAGATTTAAATGGGAAGATTTCCTGATTGTTTTGTAACTGCACAATTTATAAGTCATAATGACATTCCTTCACTTTGTCAGAAAAAACAAAGGCTGATTTATTTCCTAATAACAAAGGCAAATGGTGAGGCTGTATGAAACTGCTTCCTTATTTTCAATGGGTCAGTGCCGGGCTGTTAGGTATCTTTGAATCCCTCCTCCCATCTATAGCCTTCCCCTGAAGCATAGTGCTCCAAAACATTGCCAGTCAACACAACACACCACCTGTTGAGTTATACTGGACACCCAGATATCATACAGCTGATACCTGCACAGTCTGTTGCAAGAGACCTGCTTGATATTCATTGTATCAACATTGATTGCACTGGGCTTACTGAATCACAGTAGAGTGCATTCATCTGTCTAACGTATATACCTTCATTGATGCTGCATTGTGATGTAAACAATATCCTGTTCCTTCCTTATAGTAACTTAATTGACAGCCAGGCATTTTGAGTGCTCCAAAGGGCTATTGTTGTGGTGAATGCCGTAACAATAGGATTTCATATAGGTTGGGGCTTAAGAAAAGTACAATGTCCTTTTTCTGATATAAAACCAGGAATTGTGTACCAGTTGAGAGCAGGATAATGGGTTCATCATGGAATTAAGGCTTTGGCTTTGTTGAGAATCAACCACTTGATTTTTATAGATGCACTTGTTTAAAAACTTCCCTTTGAATTAAATGCATCAATAAATGCCTCTGTAGTTGTATTTTTCAAAAACCGTGTCTCTTACTCCCCTAAATTATAGACTCACATGATGAGAAGCTTTAAACTACATTGCTGTTTGTTGTCAGTTGGTGGTGAATCCTCTGGTGACTTCCACAGGCACCAGAAGGAAAACCAACAAAATCACACCCTTCATCTGAAAAACAGTTTTATGATAATATTGCTAACAGCTCAGCCCAGAAGTGAGAGGTTTAGGCACAAGGGTTGTTTAAAAATGCCCTTGATTTTAAGTGCTTTCCATTCTTTGCCTCCCCCTGGAGACAGAATCCCTTCCTCTTACATCTCGCAAATTGAGATACTGCCAGTCACAGGCTCTGTTTGAAGATCTGGTCCTTAACCTCTGGGATTGTGAGAAAATATTGAAAAAGAAAGCTGAAAACATCCTGGTGTTTGGAAGGATTTCAAGTAAATAATCACTGGTTAGAACCTTCTGGTAATGAGGGCATTGCGGTGCCTTCTGGTTATTGAACTTGAAGATGTTTCTCTCGTGGCCGTGTATTTCACGGCAACAGAGGAATCAAGAAGAGGTGGATGGGAAAATGTCTTCAAAATTTGGAATGACCACAAATCAAAGTGGACAAGGGGCTGTAATTTGTGCTACTTCAAAAAAGATGCTCCCAGACCCCAGCTGGTATTGAACTCACCTGGTTCCTCTAGCTCCTCTTGAAAGAGCCTTTTGAAAGCCTCCCTTCCTCCTGGGGATATTTGTCTTCCATAATTGAGAGGATTTTCTTGAATGGTTGGGCTTTTGTCCCTAAAGAAGCCACACTTCAAGAGTGCTGAACATCCAACTCTTCATCTGAAATCAGTAGTTTGATTCTGTCTCAAGTAAGATAACCTTTTCGCTTCTGGTCGGTTGAGATTAAGTTAGGCTGAAATTCTCTAAACTGCTGAAGTAGCTTATGTATGCTTTTCCTGCTGAAGAAGAATGCTTCTTGTGTTTTCAGACAAAAATTCAACGACACACACATAGATCCAGTCTCTAGCATGAAGTGGGACGACAGCATAATCTAATACACATGGACTCTGGCAGCAGTAAAAATCCTACACCTCTTGTTCTACCAGGTTCCAACAGATGTAGTATAGATGTGAAGTTTGTACGTTCAAGAGCATGAAAGTAAATCAAGCTCAGATATTGAGTATCTTTTTCTCTCTCTCCTATTAAGTGTTCAGTTGTGTTTGAATGATCTTTTCCAAAACATGTCATACTTTAAATCAAATTTTTCCCACACATACATTCATGTGGTCAAAATTAATCTTTACACTGATTATTTCAATTGGTTTAGTATGTTTTAAGAGGTTGGGAAGAATGGAGTTTACAATATTTTCCTGCTCCCCTTGTTGGTGTACTTGTGGGTTCACTGTGCAAACAGCGCCTTCCTCTCCAACCGTCTTTCCTGGGATTCCTGAAACACACTCAAAAGCTTTGCAGAAATATTTAGCCATCTCAGTGAAAGCTGGACTTTTGTGATGACAGCAGCTGCTAGGTGAAGGATGAAGAAACTTTTTTGGCACTGCTGCCAAGTGCATTAGGACAAGCTATCTGCAGATGTTGAAACTTGATTTGGGTGGAAGAGCAATTTCCTATTAGTATTACTACTAGGGATGGGCAGGTTCTCATTGCCTAAATGGGCTCAGTCCCAGTACGCTTGAAAATCCACTAAATATTCACATAGTATTTATTTTGAGTACCTCTGGGAAAGGAGCAAAACCAGTGAATTTTTTCTCAAATAAAAAGACAAAATCTCTACTGAAAAGATATAATCCAGGGTGGAGTGAAACAGAAACAGAAAATCATAAATAAATCCAGGCCACAGTATATCAGTTTCCTAAGTCTTACTTTCTGAAAGTACGGTAGGGATTCAGAGATAGGAGTTACCATCCTATTGCCCACCTGTTATTAAATAAAGAAAAC